>PRKT01000414.1:202931-243100 GCA_003671525.1 Saccostrea glomerata
AAAGAATTCATGTATTTTCACTATATAATCAATAGAGCCCCGCCCTAACACCAGAACCCCTGACCCTGGGGCCATAAAATTCACAATTATGGTAGAGGCACTCTTGCTCATCATAACTATGTACTTAGTTAGTTTATTTAATACCCAGGAGCAGAGAAGAAGATTTTTAAAGAATTCATGTATTTTCACTATATAATCAATAGAGCCCCGCCCTAACACCAGAACCCCTGACCCTGGGGCCATAAAATTCACAATTTTGGTAGAGGCACTCTTGTTTATCTTAACTATGTACTTAGTTGGTTTATTTAATACCCAGGAGCAGAGAAGAAGATTTTCAAAGAAATAATGCATTTTCACTACCTACTTATTTAGCCCCGCCCTAGCACTAGAACCCCTGACCCCAGGGCCATGAATTTCACAATTTTGGTAGAGGACTCATTTCTGATTACAATCATGCAAACTGTTTGACTGCTTGATGTCCAGGAGTAAAGAAGAAGATTTTAAAAGATTGCATTAATTTTAGTGGTTTTGGCCCCACCCCTCCGGCCCCAGGGGGGCAGGGATGATGAAATTCACAATTTTTGTTCCCCTTTACCCATAGATGCTTTGTACCAAATTTGGTTGAAATTGGTTAAGCGGTTGTAGAGAAGAAGCTGAAAATGTTCAAATGTTAACGCACGACGAACGACGAACGACGACGGACGAAAACAGATAGCAATAGGTCACCTGAGTTTACTCAGGTGACCTAAAAAAAATTATAGAAAAGCATTCTGGAGTAATAATCATTATAAAAGCATTCTCTTTTTTCATCCTGTTATTAAATTATTGATTTTCGTCAGAGGATTTTGATCGATGACGTCACAACTGCAACAAACAAAAATGTGATGTCGGCGCTGATGTATCCAGATAACTGTGTTTGAGAGGGAAAATACTTTATAAATATGTTTGTGATTTATTAGAGAAAAGGATCTTTAATCAGGTTTACTGATTTTAAAGCCGTATGTTTTTTTTACTGAAGACAAGAAGCTGCGTTCTTATGTAAGTCAGGATTTCCTCTGATATTCTTTAAAAAAAATCAAAGAATGCAAATATAAATAATAAACAACGATTATTCAGTGAACATGGCATTATGAATAGCAATAGCTCTGCTGGCATATTTTCCATGATGCGCTAGCGCGCATCATGGAATATGCCAGCAGAGCAATTGCTATTCATAACGCCATGTTCACTGAATAACGTTGTTTATTTCTTAAGTAAATACAGGTATGGGTCAAGAGGTCAAACATGTGCGTTTGGATAAACGTTCGACGTAATTTCTCTGTGACGTCATAAAGGGTCGACGCGCGTTTAGTGGATTACATACATGCCGTTGGGTTTAAAAAATTAACGCATTTCACACGTTAAAAGTAACAATCAGGCAAATATAAAGTATGAATAAGTCACAAATGTAAATATAAGTAATAAGGTATCATTTTTGGAGTTTTATTGAGATATATTTACATTTGCAAATGTTTTCCTTTATATAACACTACTGAAAGCAAGTGTTTTTATAACTGTATAAATACAGGTACGGGGTCAAGAGGTCATAGATATTCGTATGGATAAACGTTCGACGTAATTTCTCAGTGACGTCATAAAAGGTCGACGCGCGTTCAGTGGATTACATACATGCCGTTGGGTTTGAAAAATAATGCATTTGACACGTTAAAAGTCACAATCAGGCAAATTTGAAGTATGGATAAGTCACAAATGTAAATATAAGTAATAAGGTATCATTTTTTGAGTTTTATTGGGATGTAAAACGGGTTGGCAGATGACCAAATCTTCCATAAAGCCCTTCGGGCTTTATGGGATTTGATCACGTGACCAACCCGTTTTACATCCCAATAAAACTCAAAAAATGATACCTTATTTCTTAAAACATGCGAGATAATCATGTTATCTAGCATGTTAACATAATTATCTTGCATGTTGACATAAAAAGGTTGCATATTGACATAATTATCTCGCATGTAAACATAAATAAGTCGCATGTTGACATAATTATCTTGGAAGTTGACATAAATAAGTCGCATGTTGACATAATTATCTTGCATGTTGACATAATTATCTTTCATGCTGACATAAATAAGTCGCATGTTGACATAAAAAAGTCGCATGTTGACATAATTATCTTGCATGTTGACATAAAAATGTCGCATGTTGACATTATTATCTTGCATGTTGACATAAAAATGTCGCATGTCTACATAATTATATTGCATCTAAAATGTCAGACACAGGCGTAATTAAGTAAATTTACCCATATTTAAATCATATTTTCTTTTATAATTGGTAACTTGCATGTTGACATAAATATGTTGCATGTTGACATAAATATGTTGCATGTTGACATAATCATGTGGCATGTTAACATAATTTATCTTGCATGTAAGGGGCAGAAATATGCCACCATATATAAGATACTCTTAAAAGATACTTGTATAAATGTGCATGCCGACATACTTGTAGTAATTATCTTGCATGCTGACAAAATTTTCTTGCAAATCGTGCATGCTGACACAATTTTCTTGCAGGTTGACGTAATTTATCATTCAGGTATGGGGTAGAAAAATGCCATCATAAACGCTAGTTTCTGACATCATAAACGTAAGCTTTAAGATACAGCTTAATTATATTAGCAAGGAGCATAACTATATTGGCATGCAAAATGCAAGATTGTTACATGTTAACATGCAACTTATTAACATGCAATTTAATTATGTCAACATGCAAGATAATTATGTTAAAATTCAGTTTACTTATGTCAATATGTGACTTATTTTTGTCAACATGCAAGAGAATAGGTTGCCTGTCCACATCTTATATGCTGACATAATCATCTTGCGTGCTAACTTGATTACATGTATCTTGCATGTTGACAGAAATACATGTAACATGTTTATATAGTGATGTTGCATGTTAAGACAAATAAGTCGCAGGTTGACATAAATACATGTTTATTGCATGTTAACATTAATTATCCTATTATTAATAATCATGTTAACTAAATGGTTTTAATACGCAAACCTCGATACAATCCAAGTTTTTATTAAAAAAAAAACACACTTTTTCTTAGTTTTTAGAGCTATATGCAAACCTCGATACAATCCAAGTTAAAAAAAAAAAACACTTTTTCCCCTAGTTTTTAGAGCTTTCATGAACTCAGTTTAAAAACCTATTCAAGGTACTTATATTTATTTTCGTCAAATTTCATGTTGCATTACTAAGGAACCCTGGACTGATCATTTATATCGTATGGGCATTTTTCTAGTTTTATAAATCCAATGACAAATTAAATGGAAAGAGGGGGGACTCAGAGTGTTTTGGTCCACTGACCTTCTCCTACATTGAAAGACACAAATTTACCAATCGCAATTAATAAAAAAAAAAAAAACCAAAAACACATTTTCCTTGCAATAATTTTAATAATACCACACATTCATTTATACTTATCGTCAATTAAAGTATTTAACTGTTTACAGAAAACATTGAATTTGGAACTGAAAAAAAACAAACACCGAAGAAAAAAAATATTAAAAAACCAAAGAGGAAGAAAAATGATAAAAATATCAAAGATTAAAAAAAAAACATTTAAACATTGAGATAAAAACATGTTGTGCGGTACATTGAGATCGGAACACTGCAGCCTTTAGAATCGCATGGACTGAAGCTGCCAAATGGGGGAGTTCTCAGGGATTTTTCTACCCTTCTTCTTGGGTGACCTGCAAACAAAATAGGAGACCTACATTTAGAGGGTTGAAAAGACAAATACAGTAATCTTGTTAATTCATTTGACGGCTTCATGACAATATATTATATATTTGTTACTTAATTGGATCGAGAAATTGATTAAATGTTGATATTATAAATATGTTTGCTGTGATTTAAACATAATATAATAATTAAATAGTTACGTTAAAGAAATTGATATAAGCAAGTGATGCACAAAATTATATCTAAAAAATAGCACTTGAATTTAATTACTGCATGCAAGTGATTATTGGACTGATCAACACCCCCACCTTAACACGATTAGATATGTTGCCATGCCTAGCAAATTAAGTAGGCCATGGCCCTAGAAATTTGTCAATTATCTTAACATTTTATTTAAGAACAGGATAATATGAAGTAAGTAATATTAAATAAAAACACCTAAGTACAACTGTAGATTTAAGGAATCACTGTCTAGTTAGTATAGTATGCCAGGGCATCAACGATAGTGGGAAACATGGGATAATTTATGCATAACGGGCGAAAGTGGGAAACATGGGATAATTTATGCATAAATTATCCCATGTTTCCCACTATCGTTGATGCCCTGGCATACTATACTAACTTGACAGTGATTCCTTATATTTCCATTTCATTGTGAAATAAAATTGTAGATTTAGACTTTAAAAATGTATATATAGACTTAAATTACACGAGGACTTCTATGCCAATTTCAATAGTCCTCGCCCACTGACGCCAAACACATAGGCAGCCGCATGAGATTTACATGCATATTTGGCCTCCTTAGCATCAGTCACAAAGACAGATGCGCACGAGATTTGCATGCATATTAGGCCTCCTTAGCTCCTGACCTATGGACCTGCCTAATTTACATTCCGGCAGAATTATTAAAGGAATCACAGTCTAGTTAGTATAGTATGCAAGGGCATCAACAATAGTGGGAAACATGGGATAATTTGCATAACGGGTTAAGCCCGTTATGCATAAATTATCCCATGTTTCCCACTATTGTTGATGTCCCTGGCATACTATACTAACTAACAGTGATTCCTTATATTTCCATTTCATTGTGAAATAAAATTGTAGATTTAGACTTTAAAAATGCAGACAAAGATTTAAATTACACGAAGATTCCCATCCCAATTTCAATAGTCCTCGCCCTCTGACGTCAAACACAACGGCAGCCGCACGAGATTTTAATGCATATTTGGCCTCCTTAGCATCAGACTCAGAGTCAGATGCGCACGAGATTTGCATGCATATTATGCCTCCTTAGCTCCTGGCCTATTGACCTGCCTAATTTACATTCCAGTAGAATTATCAAGAAATTAACTCCGCTAACTTTCAAAGAGTTATCACAGAGAGAAAAATTAGAAATGGAAATATTAAGAAATAAACTCCGACAACTTTCAAAGAGTAATCACAGAGGAAAAAAATTATAAATGGAAATATTCCTTAATATAAGGGCAGTATTGATTATTTTGTTATTAGAACCCTCCAAGAATTACAATAAATTGATCAAATTTTTAATATGTGATATTATATAAAGCTGAAATTATGAAGTGAAAAATGTGAATTCATGGGTCTACAATTAATTTACACGTAATTTTAAAATATATGTTATTCATATTAATGATATGGATAAATCGAACGGCAAGCCTATGAACGCCCTCTCCAAAGATCAACGTACTAATTGCAGGCCATTTTGTGACATGACTTTAAGAACACATACTGGAATGAAAGAGGAATCTATAGTATGTCAAATTGTGAATTGTTGAAGTTATGGTATAAAAAATCATTTAACATATGCAATAATTTAGCGGTCATAACAGATGAAACAAACATACAAAATCATGTTATTATAACTGAAAAGCCTCTGTTTGAAATTTTTTTTAGAAAATTTCATTTTATGCAAACATGTAGTTCAATGTGATATTGTAAAAGAACATATACATACCTCATCCCAATGTCTCGAGAAAAAGCAATTTTATGGATAAAAATGAACAATATATATTTAAATGACGATATCAAATTAAAACAAGAGGCCCACAGGCCTTATAGGTCACCTGAGTATCATGTAACAACTTTCCAGCGATTGTATTTGGTTCGTGTTTTAATCTAAAAGCCATGAAATTCAAAAATTTTGAAAGTGGCACCATTGCTTATCAAAGGGCAGATTTCAAAGCATTAATTTATTTTTAGTCAAAGTACCCCACTGGTACCCCTGACCCAGCTGCCCTGAAATTATCTATTTTGAAAGAGGCCCCTTTCTACCTTATAAGGCCAGCATTTTTTTTTTTATGTTTAGGTTTAGTTATGAACATGAGATTTTAAAAAAGTCACAAAGGAGAAGGAAATAAAAAAAATTTGATCAATCAATTATTAACTTTTGTACATTCTTTTTTTATGCTATCCCAATAGGCTCCTTACCACTGGACACATAATGCTTAAAAATAGGAAAGTAGAACATTTAATTGCTTATTTCATCATCTGCCAGTTTGGGCCAGTTACATAAATTTTGTGATGTTGATCAAAATATATTTTAAAAAATCAATTCTTTAAGTCTTTCAATATATCTTCATTTTTTTAATATGTGTTAGGTGAATGTGTAGACATTGTTCTAAAATTTACTTGATGCCTAAAATTATAATTCCTATCATAAAACAGACAGGGAGTATTGGGGAGTAGGGTGAACATTTTTTTCAATTTAGTGTGAAATAATTTTTCTGGCTGATACACTGTACGATGATACTACATGCCTGTATATATTTGTATATTCTTGCCTTTTAATAGTTGATTTTTTTTATTTCTTCAGGCTATTGTTTATTTCTTCCTCAAATGGACTTAACTTCTCCCATAGTTTTTATTCATTACATCTGATGCATAAGCAACCCTTTTCTGAAGAATGATGCTTAGACTGTAAACTATAACAGAGACATAAACAATGTCGCTGGAAATATGCAATAGCTACCACGGGCAGTGTAAAATCTGGGGGAGGAAAATAATTTACAGACAGATACTTTTGAAACGAATACATAATAATCTCACCAGCATGTCATTGGGCAACAAAGTCGTCAGCATTTTATTTGTCCTTTGAAAGGGTGAAACGTTTTGATTGGCACTCTTACCGATGAATTTTACACTAAACCAAGCTATCTTCTCAGATCTAGCTTTATTTACCCGCCGTTTCATCGTAAAACCGGAAGTGCAAGTTCGTAAATTTGAAATCTCGATCCCGACTCAAATTTGACATCGGAAAGAAATTTTTTTTAATTTTTTTTTGAAAATTCAAAACCTTGAGCGGAGAGTTTGTAAAACTGAAAATAAAATAAATCCTGGCCTTAAATATGCAATTAGATCATTAGCATATTAACCAGGAGCAAAGGATAAGATGTTCAAAGAATTCATGCATTTCACTATATACTAGTAATTATTAGAGCCCTACCCTAAACCAAGAACCCCTGACCCTGGGGCCATAAAATTCACAATTTTGGTAGAGGCACTCTTGCTCATCATAACTATGTACTTAATTAGTTTATTTAATACCCAGGAGCAGAGAAGAAGATTTTTAAAGAATTCATGTATTTTCACTATATAATCAATAGAGCCCCGCCCTAACACCAGAACCCCTGACCCTGGGGCCATAAAATTCACAATTTTGGTAGAGGCACTCTTGCTCATCATAACTATGTACTTAGTTGGTTTATTTAATACCCAGGAGCAGAGAAGAAGATTTTCAAAGAAATAATGCATTTTCACTACCTACTTATTTAGCCCCGCCCTAGCACTAGAACCCCTGACCCCAGGGCCATGAATTTAACAATTTTGATAGAGGACTCATTGCTGATTACGATCATGCAAACAGTTTGACTGCTTGATGTCCAGGAGTAAAGAAGAAGATTTTTAAAGATTGCATTAATTTTAGTGGTTTTGGCCCCACCCCTCAGGCCCCAGGGGGGCAGGGACCATGAAATTCACAATTTTTGTTCTCCTTCACCCACAGGTGCTGTATACAAAATTTGGTTGAAATTGGTTTAGCGGTTTCGGAGAAGAAGCTGAAAATATTTAAATGTTAACACACGACGGACGACGAACGTCGACGGTCAAACACGGATAGCAATAGGTCACCTGAGTGACCCAGGTGACCTAAAAAAGAGCTATAGTTTACCCTGCACATATATTTTGCAGTCTTCAAGTAGGAATGCTACATTGTTAGGATTTTTAATCACATTCTTGCAGTTTTTTCTTTACAAGTACTTAAGTTAAATACAATTGTTTATATTTAAAATAAATTAAATAACTAAAACTTGTTTTTTTTCCCAAAATGTGAACATTTTCCACAGGAAAATTTCTTTTTGTTCACAAATAGGATAATATTTTCAAAATGTTCAAACTATTTTCTTGAAACAAATCCGTTTTATTCAAAACTTACATGTTGTATAATTTCGTTTTTTATTAATTTAACGAGGTCAAGTCTGATTACTAGTATATGTCTGCCTTAAGCATTTTGACAATTTTGATAATTAATTTTTACTGTTATATTTATTGATTTTTGATTAAAAAATCGAACATTTACTGTCCCGATTTAGAAGGGGGCCATCTCAAAAGTTTTAATATTGGACCTATGGGAATTTCTTGGAAAAGCACTAAATTATCACCTTTTTTTTCTCCATATTTTTTGTATTTCTGACCTTGAGATTTCTTTTTCATTCAAATAGATGAAAGTTATAATAAAAAGTCACCAAATTGTGAAAAATGGACCATCTAGATTGGTCGAGGAATTAATTACTAAGTTTATTTTTTCGAAGCACAATACATCTAAAATTGCCATATGGCGGTATAGATACATGTACATGTCAGTGCAGATGAAATATCAGCGCATATGATTTTTTCGGTTAAAAAAAATAGCTATGTTTTGATTGCTAGTATGTTTCTTTGGATGTTCTGTCATCAGTTTTTAGCATAATATCCATAGACGTCTTGAACACACAAGCGAATCACGTGTCATTCTTCAGCGTCATGCATTGCTTACAATATCGAAAATTATTAACGTCGTTAGAGCCATTTTAGCGTTTTCCCTAATTATTGTCATAAAATCACCTTTTCAGACCTGTATGTTCATTTTGTATTAAATCAAAATATTTGGCAAAGGTGTCCAGTCGCACAAATGACTGCTTGAAATTAAAAAGCTGCACAAAGTCATGCGTATACTCGAATTAGACTCGGCCTCGTTAATTTGTTTCATACTCTTCTGAAACCTCAGGAACATAAAGCAGTTTTAGCTTGTTTACTTCAGTATAGTTCGAGGGGTACCTGTAAAGTGCGAAACGAAATAGAAACGAAACGAAACGAAACGAACTGAAACGAAACGAAATCTGCCGAAACGAAACGAAATTTACCGAAACGAAACGAAACCTACCGAAACGAAACGAAATCAAGACGAAACGAAACGAAATCAAAACGAAACCTGCCGAAACTAAACGAAACAAAACTATCAAATGTTTTTTTCTTCAAATCAAGGTACATGTATATATGATTATATATGTGTAACTGCATTTGGACTTTTTTTTACTTCAAATAAAATTCATATAGTTCAAGCACTTGTTAATATGAAATTTAATTACTGATAAATTATGCTCCCTTCTAAGTCTAATGATGTATTTACATGTTTGCCAGCTGCAAATATGCAGGAGCGTACTATGCATGTGTAATTTAAATATGTGCAGTATTTTCTAATTTTTATATCTTACTCTTATTTTGAGTCCTTATTTATCTAGATAAAACATATCTATCAAACTTAAAGTGTGTTACATGTAAAGGCTCGTTTATGTACGAGTCGAAATAAAGTCACTGAAATGTCTTAAGACATAGGATAAACCAGAAACATAGAGAATTTAGTATTTGATTCCGATGTCTCTGGTTTTATCGTTCAATTATACATGTAACTCCAACCGAAATCTTGTGTATCCTTAATTTTCTACATATTTTTATCGAGGTAATTTTTGAGGAAGAAATGAGTGGTTTACAATAAAGAGGCTTTACCAGAGACGTCTAAAACGATTTAAATGACAAGAAAAAAGTCTCTCGAAGCGAACGATGTCATTTTTAAGTAGGTAAATTAGTCAGTAAGATATTAACAAATCAAAGTACTCAGAAGTACAGAGAGCCGGGCTCATTTACTGAGTAGAATCATTATGAATTTCTTACATGAATCATACGCTTATATTGTATTAACAGATAAAAAAAGAATATCAGATTTAAAATTCTGATGAAAAAATCATTTTAAATCTATCAATATAAACGATAAGACACTGACAGTGAGTTTCTATCCTAATACCACGGTCCGATTTTGTCAGAATCAGAATTAATCTGGTACCGCAACTGAAAGTAAACAAACAAGCCAGTCTGGTTCCCTCTCCTGCTTTTCTTCGTATGTGTAGAGAACTAAGATACATGTAATACTGATTATCAAAACTTACACCAATGAACTATGTTCTTTGACTTAAGACTGAACTATGTTCTTTGACTTAAGACTGAAGTTTTCAAAGGTACTAAATATGTTTATTTATTTAGATAAAACTTCGTTTTATTTTTGTTGCTTTATTTAGCGTTTGTATTATCTTAAAAGCGGTTGAGAGTAAGAACTATATCTTTACACGTAACTTTAAAATGGCGACTATGGGGTTAACATCCTGTCTTGAACAGGATCACATAAGCCGTCAATTGCTCTTTGAGCAATAAGCCCGGCTAAAAATGACTTAGGCGTCGGAAGCGGGGGGAGGGGGGGGGGGGGGGGGGGGGGGGGGGGGGGGGGTAGCCCCCACCCAATCCCACATTTTTTGCAAAGATATTTATCATATAGGCATTGAAAATTTGGTTGACCTTTTTTGTTGGTTAAGCCCCCCCCCTTTCAATTTCCTTCCGACGCCTACATGTATGTCTGAGCTTGAAGCGAAACAATTGCCTGTGGTGCTTGAATTATATAAATTTCATATGAAGTAAAAATAGGCCAGATGCAGTTACACCTTATATGAAGCTACATGTATATAGCTTGATTTCAAAAAACATTCTGAAAGTTTTGTTTCGTTTCGTTTCGGCAGGTTTCGTTTTGATTTCGTTTTGTTTCGTCTTGATTTCGTTTCGCTTCGGTAGGTTTCGTTTCGTTTCGGTAGATTTCGTTTCGTTTTGGCAGATTTCGTTTCGTTTCAGTTCGTTTCGTTTCGTTTCTATTTCGTTTCACACTTTACAGGTACCCTAGTTCGAGTCAAATAATGTGTAATGATAGAAAACATACAAAAAATTAAACTGGCCGTTTAAAACAGTGCCCTTTTTTATGTAATTTTAAATTTTAAGAGTTACTGAAAATCAGTAATTAAATATGAGTTACTGAAATTTCAACTTGTGGGAATGAGACAGGTTCGTTTGCCAGAAACCAGATTGCTTAGAGGTTAAAGCAAATGACTGGAAATTAAGACTGCCTTAAATTCACAGTCTGGTTCATTTTCTTCCCCTCCCGTTATATTTGGTACTGTGAGCAGGCCTTGGAATAGTCAGGAAAGACCCCAGGGTTGATTTCTATGAGGTCTGAAAACCTGAATGGGGAAGGGCTTTGGCAGGCAGATGGATGTGACCCATGAAGCCAGAAAGCTCAGTCAGTAGACATGACTGGACATTCAGGGGGCACAGGTTCGAATCTTTGTCTGATTCATTGTGTATATATTTCTCCTGTTACAGTCCGTTAAATGTTCCCCTCTACCTCAACCTTCTGATAAAGGTTTCATGCACTTAAAAGAAAAAATAAAATGGAAAAATTTAATCCCCCCTTCCCAAGAGTTAGCATACCTTTTGTTTCCACTTCTGGAATCCTTCCTCTGTTCTGTTGCTTCACCTACATATTTACAGATAAAAATAGCTGTAAATATAAATGTTCTCTTGTTCAGAGGAAATTCTTTTCTAAAATGACCCTTGGACAGCCTTTTAAATGAGAGCTTTGTTCAATTTAATTTTCATATTTTTAAAATTAACCTTCCTCCAAATTCATGTTTTCTGGTCCAGATGGCCTCCTCTAATACTGAAAGCTGTTTCCAAATCAATTTTTTATATTCTTTAAACTGACCACAAAAGGATGCTTAAAGTGATAGGAATTTAATATAAAAGTTGCCCTGTATTTCTAGAGAAGTTTAAAATGTTAATTTTAGGGATGGGGAGTTTTCTATTCTTAGTGAGTATCAATCATACTTTTTTTTATGCTTATTTCAAATTTAGATTCAACATCTAACTTTCCAAATAAATATATAAACTAGGCTTACATTTGGAAGTTCTATACTGCTCAACCTTAGGACTCTGCTCACGCAGCATGCATGGAGAGCCCGCGTGACAATTGAAGTCTTGCGCCAACAACTCCTGGGACATAGGAGTGACTTCCACTTCCACCTCGTCCTCAATGCTACTGGAGGATTTGGCCTGTTTTGATAGAATGGACGAAAATGATTGGAATGAAAAGAAAACAAGCCAATTCAAAGAATTGTAGTACCCCGCTTTCGGTGTCTTTGTGGGTGAGATCTTATTTTTTATGACATATTGTGTCTAATATGAACACCCTTTCATATGTCATTAGAAATTATCATTGAAGTTCATTTTTTTTTAAAAATAAAGTCAATCGTGAAGGTCAAGGGGTAAAAAATCATAGCATGCCCGGAATTATCTTGTCACAGGTAATGCGCATGTCAAATATGAAAGCCCTATCTCTTCTCAATATAAAGAACAAGATGTGTTTGTGAAACACTGATGACCCCAAAGGGTTCAAGTTCTTTGTATCCAATGAAAGGTCTTTTGACAAAGATTACACTGTGAAGTAGGAAAGCCCTAGCCCTTATCGTTAAAAAATTATGGCCAAGGTTAAAGTTTTTACATAAGTACGAAATTCTCCAAGGTCAAAAGGTCAAAGTCGTTGGTATCCAATGAAAGGTCTTGCCACAAAGAATTCATATGTGAAATATGAAAGTCCTAGTTTCTACCGTTTAAAAAGTTGTGACCAAGGTTAAAGTTTTTTGAAAAGTAGTTAAAACTCCAAGGTCAAAGGGTCAAAATTTTTGGTATCCAATGAAAGGTCTTTTCACATGGATTACATTTGTGAAGTACAAAAGCCCTAGCCCTTACCATTCAAAAGTTATGGTCAAGGTTTAAGTTTTTTCATAAGTACTGAAATTTTCAAGGTCTAGGTCAAAAGGTCAAAGTTGTTGGTATCCAATGAAGGCCTTGCTACAAAGAATATATATGTGAATATGAAAGTCCTTGTACGTACCATTCAAAAGTTATGGCCAAAGTAAAATTAAGAATTTTTGTGTAAAAGTGGGTCAAAACTCCAAGGTCAAGGTCAAAAGGTCAAATTTGGTGGTACCCAAAGAAAGGTCTTGTCACAAGAAATACACATATGAAATATAAAAGTCATAACTCCACTTAATCAAACGTTATGGGCAAGGTTAAAGTTTTTGTGATGGACTGACAGACGGACAGACTAACCGACAGACATATGAGATTTAATGTCCTCTCGCTTTCGCAAAAGCGGGGGACAAAAAATCTTGTGACTGTTATTGATGTGCAAAAAATTTTCACAGGAATATTCATATAAAGACAGAAGGTGCACTATAGCGAAACGATTTAAAAGAGAAGGAAATATTATGCAAACATAAATTAACATGTTAAACATTTCATACACTATATATTTATAAATAATGAGACAGAAAGCCGCATTTCATGACAATAATTATCTTTAAAAACCATTAGAATTTATGGTAAAGTTACAGATTAAACAAAAACGATATAAAGATTTTTTTTTGTAAAATATCGATGATCTACTTTTAAGTAATCGCTGACACTTTGTTGAGCATTGAACCCGTCTCTCTTCTTTACAGGGACGTCTAATGGGTCCTCCTCATTGAGCTCCAGTGAGGTCCTCGCCCTTATTAAGTAAAACAAAAACATTTGTGTCAACATAAACATTCTCAGTAATAGTAGGGGGCATTAAAAAAGTATAATGGGGGTCGGGGCTCCTATCCTACATGTTATTGGGGGTGAGGAAATTTAATGTAGATTTACAACATGAAAAGCAACAAAAAACCATTAATTATCCCTTAATGTAAGGAACAGTCATGTTGTGTACTGAATTTCAATGAATAAACATATATTCTAATTAATTTGTAAATGAGATCCCGAAGAGATAATTAAAGGTAAGAAATTAAATGAAATTAAAAGGATTTACAATAGGAACTCTTATAAAAGGATGTTGAATTAACTTCTTATACAGAGCGTATCTCATTTGTGTTATGAAACATTTTCAATACTGATTTAAAATTGATATGTTTTATAAATAAATCAATAAAAAAATTACCAATTGGCCATGGTTATCATGTTGACGCAACTCTGGTTCTGCCTGAGTATGGGAAATTTTCTTAAGCAGAGAAACAGTTCTTTGTTGGTCATAAGGGGGAATCTCACACATCTCATTATGGTCTCTAAGTGCTGGACTCTTTTTTCATAATCATGGTGATGGAACCATGAAACGGCTGCCGAGAATATTTCGAATTCCGACCTGACCATAATATTCTCATCAGACAAAATTAAACAAAGAGTTTCGACGTCCAGGTCGAAAAATGCCGGACACTCTTTGATTTTCAAAAAGTTTGTCGATATATTCCTGATAATCTTGTCACTAATTTCCACTGCTTGTAATTGTGCCATATTTGGCAACAGTTGAAGCTGGTCCTCACATTTCATCTGTTCTATTTTCCTCAAATATAATTTCCTGATTTGCTCGACTTTAAAAACGTGAGCAAGTTTCATGACATCCCTCCAATAGACCATGTTGAAATCAAGCCTTCCAGTATAAATGTAGGCTAAAAAGGAAACCAGGGCCTCTTCTGACACCCCCCTGATATTTATAACTTTGGGGGCCACTGGTTCCTTTGAAAAATGCTCCCTTTCGAAAACTTCAGCGAATAGTGGGCTCTGTGCAGCCAATACTATTTTATGCGCTGGATATAATTTATTTCCCAACTTGAATGAAATGTCACACATTTGTTGATTTTCGTATTTCTGAAAAACATACTCTCCTACATGTGTGTAGTGGGAGACTTCATTTAGGCTCTGCTCTATAGCGGGATCACTAGTCTCTCGTTTCGTATTTTCATTAAGATCCTCATCTGAAATGGCAAAATAATAAGATGATAAGTAAAACACTCCTTATCCTGACTCCGCTGATAATCCTAGAAAGGGCACAACATTCTGGATTTAACAACATTTCTTAAACAAATTAAAACATTTTAAACCATTGAAAAAAAAATGAAAGGGACTATTAGTTTTTATCATATTAGGCAACATTTCAAAATACATAACATCTAATTTAGAAAAGTTTTACTGTAGTTTTATTATGTATATTTTGTACTCGGATTGAAAAGGATTATAGAATAACTTACGAGTACCATTTATGGAGCAAGAGCTACCTTCGCTAATGCTGCTCCTTGGAGACTGGCTGTAGATTCTTGATGCTGTAAATGTGAAAATGTTTGTGTAGTTCAAATTTATAGTAAGCAGAATTGCGATAATACACCTTTTTATTATCTATTTAGGTTAGTGTTAGAGAAGCAACAGCATAAATCCTGAAATTGAAATTCAGAAAAACACATTATCTTTACCCGACCAATGAACAAAATTTGCATTTTAATAAGACATTTAGTATAATAATTATAATATAACCCGATTCTGAAGAATGTCTCATTAAATCTGTTTTAGTTGCCCAACAGCTGAATAGAAATATATTGCTACAAATTAGAAAATATATTTACTAGTATATATTCCTTTCACAAAACAGTTGTCATTCTGCATAAAAATATATTTGCTTTATTGATGTTAAGTCTACAAATATTTTTTACTGGATATTGAGTACCAAAAAATTCAATTCTGATCTTAAATAAGTTAATATCAGAATATAAATGACCCTCATGAATTAAAATGAAAAAGGAAGAAGGTCATTAATAAAATTTAATTAAAAATTCTAATTTCTTGCACAAAAATTTACACTTTATATATCTTTATTCTCCCTTGTCTTTATATAAAAGGAACAAAGAATGAATAAAAACTAGAAATATGTCCATAGGACATGAATGCCCCGCCGAGGATATATTAATAAAGCAAACATGAAAATTTGTATGTGTATAAAATTTGATCAGAATATCTTGAAAAGTGATGCAGCTGATTGCTTGTTTAAAAAAAAAAAGTCAGATCCAGCATCCGAAGCAAGTCTAGTAGTGTCCATCCCTAGATACATCATCCATGCAAGTTTGGTTCAGGTAGGTCTTATAGTTACTTAGTAATGAAAAAAAGGGTCAGATCCAGCATCCGAAGCAAGACTAGTAGTGTCCATCCCTAGATGCATCATCCATGCAAGTTTGGTTCAGGTAGGTCTTATAGTTACTTAGGAATGAAAAAATAGGTCATCTTCAGCATCCGAAGCAAGTCTGGTAGTGTCAATCCCTAGATGCGTCATCCATGCAAGTTTGGTTCAGGTAGGGCTTATAGTTACTTGGGAATGAAAATGTAGGTCAGATCCAGCATCTGAAGCAAGTCTGGTAGTGTCCATCCCAAGATGTATCATCCATGCATGTTTGGTCCAAGTTGGGCTTATAGTTCCTTAGTAATGAAAATAAAGGTCAGATCCAGCATCCTAAGCAAGTTTGGTAGTGTCCATCCCTAGAAGCATCATCCATGCAAGTTTGGTTAAGGTAAGGGTTATAGTTACTTGGGAATAAAAATAAGGTCAGATCCAGCATCTGAAGCAAGTCAGGTAGTGTCCATCCCTAGATGCATCATCCACGCAAGTTTGGTTAAGGTAGGGCTTGTAGTTACTTGTGAATGAAAATATAGGTCAGATCCAGCATTCGAAGCAAGTCTGGTAGTGTCCATTCCTAGATGCATCATCCATGCAAGTTTAGTTAAGGTAGGGTTTATAGTTACTTGGGAATGAAAATGTAGGTCAGATCCAGCATCCGAAGCAAGTCTGGTAGTGTCCATCCCTAGATGCATCATCCATAAGTTTGATAACACCATGTTGAATGGTATGTTTAAAACTGAACTTAACACTAATTTAAGAAAAGTGAGATCAAGGTGAAAGGAAAGGTCAAGGTCAACAAATGTTGATGCAGTTGCATAGCCCTCATCAATATCTATCAGCATATGAAGTTTGATGAAAATATCTTGGATAGTTTCTTTGAAACTTAGCTTTGAACAGAGCTAAACACAAAGTGTGACGGAAGGACAGAAGGACGGAAGACGGACATGACAAACACTATATGCTCCGGCCATATTTATGGCAAGCAAGATGCATCATCAAGGCAATTTTGGTTAAGGTAGGGCTTATAGTTACTTGGGAATGAAAATATAGGTCAAATCAGCATCCGAAGCAAGTCTTGTGTTGTCCATCCCTAGATGCATCATCCATGCAAGTTTGGATCAGGCAGGGCTTATAGTTACTTATAGTTACTATATGTTGATGCAGTTGCATAGCCCTCATCAATATCTATCAGCATATGAAGTTTGATGAAAATATCTTGGATAGTTTCTTTGAGACTTAGCTTTGAACAGAGCTAAACACAAAGTGTGACGGAAGGACGGAAGGACAGAAGGACGGAAAGACAGAAGGACGGAAGACGGACATTACAAACACTATATACCCCGGCCATATTCATGGCGGGGCATAAAAATTTTGTTATCCTTCCCTGGATGATGAACAAATGATTCCATTTTAATTAATTTATAACAAAATTATTTGTTACTTATATATATTTATTAACATGTGATAACAAGGACTAAATAATGACTTACTAGTGATTAAAAGGCTTTTATATTATAACAAATTACCAGTGATTAGAGGGATAAAATAATAATAATTTCACAGTGATTTCAATGATTATATGATAACTTAACAGTGATTAAAAGGATTATATGCATGTTATAATTTCACATTGATTACAAGGATTATATAAAAACTTATCAGTATTTGGCCAAGTTTTCAGTCAGGTGTAAATTTAGGGTGGCTTACAAAATAATTATTGTATTAATTATCTTTATAAAACTAATAAACTTGAGACTCAAATAAACAGTTAATTCTCGATAAACCGCCACCTTTTGTTATTTAGAAATCATGACGGTATAACGAATTTGACGATGAATTGAATTTCCCATCTTTTAGAAACAAGAAGAGTTGCCGTTCTTAGAAATGCCATTTAGCATTAATTTTCCATTCTAATTATTACATACATGTACATGTATATAAAAACCTTTCCGATAGAAAATATTCCAAGTTATATTTTTTAATGTACAATTGTAAAACAAAATGTGCAGTGTGAAATAAACCAGTGATTACAAGAATTATATATAATAAATAACCACTGATTACAGGAATTATATAATAAAGGCATCAGTAATTA
Organism: Saccostrea glomerata; assembly: GCA_003671525.1. NCBI lineage: Eukaryota > Metazoa > Mollusca > Bivalvia > Ostreida > Ostreidae > Saccostrea > Saccostrea glomerata. The sequence goes on from PRKT01000414.1 coordinate 221,189, forward strand.
CAAGTATTATATTACATACCAGGGCCATTTATGGGGCAGACATTGCTCTTCCCTGTCACACTTCTTGGTGACGATCTAGGGGTGTTGGATCCTATCAAGTGGGAAAATGTCTATGTACATGTAGTTCAAATTTATAATATGCAGGAATGAGGTGATATATCAATTAATTCTCTATTCAAAATAGATCTTAAAAAAGCAACAAACTAAATCCTGAAATCCTGATTACAAGGATTATTTATTAACTTATCATTGATTACAAGAATTTATGATATAAAAACCAGTGATTACAAGAATTATATAATAAATAACTAAATAATTTAGTACCTGTGATCACAAAAATTATATTAAAACTTAAGGGTTATTACAAATATTATATAATAACTTTAGAGTGATAACATGGATTATATAAAACCTTAACAGAATTATATAATAACCTAAGGGTAATTACAAAGATTATATAATAACATAAGGGTAATTACAAAGATTATATAATAACCTTAGGGTAATTACAAAGATTATATAATAACTTTAGAGTGATAACATGGATTATATAAAAACTTAACAGTGATCACAAGGATTATATGATAAATGACCAGTAATTACAAGAATTATATAATAACCTAAGGGTAATTATAAAGATTATATAATAACCTAAGGGTAATTATAAAGATTATATAGTAACCTAAGGGTAATTACGAAGATTATAAAATAACTTATCAGTGATCCCAATTATTATTTAATAACTTAACAGTGGTCACAATTATTATATAATAACTTAACAGTGGTCACAAGGATTATATAATAACTTAACAGTGATTGCAAGGGGTTTATAAGAACTATCAGTGATTAAAAGGGTTACATAATAACTTAACAGTGATTACAAGGGGTTTATAATTATTAAGGATTATATAACTTACCACTGCCATTTAAGGAGCCTTCACTGGACTTCCCTGTCACACTTCGTGGTGACCGTCTTGAGGTGTTGGATCCTATTAATGGGAAAATGTCTATGTAGCTCAAATTTATAGTATGCAGGAATGAGGTGATATATCTGACAGTAAATTCTCACCAGTGATTATAATGGTTATATAATAAAGAACCAGTGATTACCAGAATTATTTAATGAATTACCAGTGATGGTTAATTAATTAAGAAATAATGCATTTTCACTATATAATCTATAGAGCCCCGCCCTAACACCAGAACCCCTGACCCTGGGGCCATGAATTTCACAATTTTGGTAGAGGACTCAATGCTCATTTCATTCATGCCAATAGTTTGCCTGCTTGATGTCCAGGAGTAAAGAAGAAGATTTTTTAAGATTTCATTAATTTTAGTGGTTTTGGCCCCACCCCTCAGGCCCCAGGGGGGCGGGGACCATGAAATTCACAATTTTTGTTTCCCTCCACCCATAGATGCAGTATACTAAATTTGGTTGAAATTAGTTCAGTGGTTTCAGAGAAGAAGCTGAAAATGTTCAAATGTTAAGACACGACACACGACACACGACGGACGACGGACGATGACGGACGAAAACGGATAGCAATAGGTCACCTGAGTTACTCAGGTGACCTAAAAACCAGTGATTACACGAATTATATAATAAATAACTAAATAATTTAGTACCTGTGATTACAAAAATTATATTAAAACTTAAGGGTTATTACAAATACTATATAATAACTTTAGAGTGATAACATGGATTATATAAAAACTAAACAGTGATCACAAGGATTATATGATAAATGACCAGTAATTACAAGAATTATATAATAACCTTAGGGTAATTACAAAGATTATATAATAACCTTAGGGTAATTACAAAGATTATATAATAACCTAAGGGTAATTACAAAGATTATATAATAACCTAAGGGTTATTACAAAGATTATATAATAACCTAAGGGTAATTACAAAGATTATATAGTAACCTAAGGGTAATTACAAAGATTATATAATAACTTAACAGTGGTAACAAGGATTATATAGTAACTTAATTTACAGTGGTCACAAAGATTATATAAAAACTTAACAGTGATTACAAGGGGTTTATTAGAACTATCAGTGATTAAAAGGGTTACATTATAACTTAACAGTGATTACAAGGGGTTTATTAGAACTATCAGTGATTAAAAGGGTTACATAATAACTTAACAGTGATTACAAGGGGTTTATAAGAACTATCAGTGATTCAAAGGGTTACATAATAACTTAACAGTGATTACAAGGGGTTTATAAGAACTATCAGTGATTCAAAGGGTTACATAATAACTTAACAGTGATTACAAAGATTTTATAATTATCAAGGATTATATAACTTAAAACTTAAAACTTAACAGTGATTACAAGGGGTTTATTAGAACTATCAGTGATTAAAAGGGTTACATTATAACTTAACAGTGATTACAAGGGGTTTATTAGAACTATCAGTGATTAAAAGGGTTACATAATAACTTAACAGTGATTACAAGGGGTTTATAAGAACTATCAGTGATTCAAAGGGTTACATAATAACTTAACAGTGATTACAAAGATTTTATAATTATCAAGGATTATATAACTTACCAGTGCCATTTAAGGAGCCTTCACTGGACTTCCCTGTCACATTTCGTGGTGACCGTCTTGAGGTGTTGGATCCTATCAATGGGAAAATGTCTATGTAGTTCAAATTTATAATATGCAGGAATGAGGCGATATATTAGTTAATTCTCATCAGTGATTACATAAATAACCAGTGATTACCAGAATTATTCAATGAATTACCAGTGATGATTATATAATTACTTAAGGGTATACTTACAAAGATTGAAAAATAACTTAACAGTGATTACAAGGATTAGTATTTGCCTATGATTACAAGAATAATTTAGCAATGAATAATGTATCAGTTAACAAGGATTAGAAAAAAATACCTGTAAAAATAGTGTAAAAATATACCAGTAAAAATAGGGATTATGAAATAGCTTACCTGTATATACAAGAATTTTGAAATATGTTACCAGTGATTGTAATAATTAAGAAATGATGTTTTTCAGTGAGATTTTTTAGTATTTACGCCATAGGCGCTTGGGGTATGGACCCCCCTTTTTTCCTTTTTTTTCTTTTTAAATCTAGGGTTGAGTAACCTTTTTCCTATTTTTCTATTCTAATAATAAATATGCACTATATGTTATCAATAATGTAACTCTTTTGTCTCTACAAGCTGTTTTTAAATATGTCCTTTTTGCACATTAACAAAATTTACCCTAGATGCGAGAGATTTATTCGAAATATGTACAAATCGGGGGCACATAAAAATTAAATGGAAATATGAAAAGGAAGAGGAATGTATAACAAATTTATTAATGTATGCATATCCCATGTTTTATTCAGGTTTAGATAAAAAATCGAGCGAAGTTGAAGCAAGGTGAGGCAGATTACGAGAAAAGAGTTGCAAGCCTTCTCTCTTTATATGTATCAGTCGAAAACGACATATTTAAAAACAGCGTGTAGAGACAAAAGAGTTACATTATTGATAACATATAGTGCATAATAGAATAGAAAGAATAGAAAAATAGGAAAAAGGTGACTCAACCCCATATTTAAAAAGGAAAAAGGGGGGTCCACACCCCAAGTGCCTATGATTTACACGGAGAACGAGTATATGAATGGATTATATAATAACTTACCAGTAAATACAAGGATTATATAAAACCTGTCTAGTTATGACAAGCATTATATAATAACTGATAAGTGATAAAAAGAAATATACAATTACTTACCAGTGATTTCAAAGATGACAGAATAACTTAGAAATGGTTAAAAAGATCATATAAAAACTAACCAGTTATAACTTCATAGAATTCTAAATTACTGTCAAGACCAAGAAAAATTTGAAATTGAATAAAATAAAAGAAAAGAAAATTTATATAAAAAGAAAATAATGAGCACAACATAAAGATATAGGCCATGAAGAACAAAGTACGAGGGTTGATCCAAAAGTAATGTCACTGTGTCAATATCTTTAATATTTGGCGTCATATTATCTAATATTATATACCAAAAGATGCATAAGAATAAATCTAATCAAAATGGAAAATTTCATTCAATAATGTTTACTTGAATTAATTTTATAGGTGTTTAAAATATTAAACATAAGGGGTGTCGCCGCGTCACAACTTAACGTCACGTTTGAAATTGTAAATTGTTAGAGTGAAAAAAGACAGACACATTAAAAAGCATCTAAAAAAATATCTAATCTTCCAATATTTTAAAAGACTAAATTTTACGACTTTTTCTAGTCTTTAGTTGAAAATAAGATGGTATAATTGCTTTTTTATCATAAACATAGCTGTTTTAATCTGCTGGATTGAACAAAAGAAATGTCAACATGGAGGAAAACCGTCGAAACGATCTGTAATGCATTTTTGCTTCACAATGGGGAAATCACCCGTAGAAACAGTTACGTTGACAATCAGACACTCAGAGGATAGAATATAAGAGACTTGTTTGTAGATGGTTTGAGCAATTTTAGCAGGTTATGGGTCACTGAATGATCAGCAGAGGACAGAAAGACCGAAAAAGGGTGGTCGGGCGGAAACTTTCTTGAAATGGTGTATGACGTTGTCCAAAAAGAGAGACGATTAGAGCGACATGAGAAACTTTAAGTTTTTCTCATGGTACTGTTCAAAAATTTTTAACAGATAACTAAATTATGTATAGACTGAGTTTACAATGGGTGCCCATTATTCTTTCAAAATGAATATATGTGAATGTGTTCGTGAATCTCAAATGTTTTAATGAAACGAAGGGGAAGCGTTTAAGTGTATGAAGCCGCGTGTCCGTCATAATTATGACGTTATTTTGGTGCGGCGACTACCGTAATTGCACTTTGTATATAATTCGATATTTTGAAAAGTTTACATCATTTTTATTTGAATTTTTTAAGACTGATTTGGAATTAATTAAGCTTCGATCATGTATAATTTCGTTAATTTACGTCGACTAGAAGCATTTTTATCGAAGTTGTGACATTACTTTTGGATCAACCCTCGTACATTCAAAATGATGAAACAATATATTTCAGAAAAAAAAGAAAGGCTCTGACATAGATTAAAATTAATGCAAGATGGTCATAAAGAACATTTAAGGTATTTCTATCCTCCTGTGATGTCATAGGTTTTTAAAAAGACAAACCAAAAACTGTTATTATTCTAAATTCATATCCATTAAATAAATATTTCTTGGGAAGAATTCATTTCAATAGCTGTAATACAAATAATTTGTTAGATAAAAGTAAAACGTTAGAAGTCTGTGAGACAATGCTCACTAGTTATACCCCCACTCGTTTTAAGAAAAAGATACTGTAAACACACTTTTATTTGCGACGACTTTATTTCGCGATTTACCGAAGTTAAACTAGTTTGCGACGATTAATTTTCGCGATCAAGCCATTTTTTAAAATCTTATGTTTATAGACAAAGAGACCTTAAGGACTGGTTCGCGGCGAGAAATATTCGCGATGAAGAGTCTGTCGCAAACTTCACGAAAATTGATACAAAATAAAATTAAATTGTTGCACGCGTGGCGCAGCGGATAGAGTTGGGAAGTAAGGAGTTTATCCTTATGTCCTGGGTTCGAATCCCACTGTGGGATGTGGAGACCTGTCCATCGGATGAAATGACAAACCAAGGACTCGTATCCTATCGCTGTAGGTGCTGGCACGAAAAAGGACCCCCCCTGCTCAATGGTCCTGAGTGCCGAGTATGTGACAAAATTTGTAGCTCTCCACCGCAAGTGGTGGCATCTCCATATGAATGAAAAGTTCTTGAGAGTCAAGAGGGATGTTAAACAACATTTCCTCAATCAATCGCAACCAATCAATTAAAAAAAATTCCATCATATGGCATAAAGTGTGCTAAAATTTCCAGCAATTGCAATGAGTAGTTGCTAAGAAAACTGCTACAAAAATGTGTTATGTACGGTACGGACAGACACACAATGGTAAAACAGTATACCCCCCTTGCCTTCAGACAGGGGTATAATTACTTACCACTGACATTTGAGTAGCTTCCCTCACTGCTGACAGTACTAAGCGAGGGGCTGTATCTTTTGAAAGCTGTATAAATAGAAATGTTTAATTTTTTGTATTGGAAATTTAAAAAGAAAATCTGTGAGCCAATACTCACAATACTGAGTATAACATGTATCTCACTTGTACGTATGTGTGATGATCATATGCTTAGTACAGTTCAAGAAATTATTAAACAATTATAGTGTGACCCTAATATCCCGAAGAATAATTATGTCCTAAAGACTTTGTTGAAGATAAATATAAATTAAACAATATTATATATTGATTATTGATTTCTTATTTTTTCATTTAAAGACTATGTTGAAGATGAGTATAAATTAAATGATATTGATCATAATTATTTTTTTCACCCAATTTAAAGATTATATTGAAGATAAGAATAAATTAAATGATATTACCGGGGGTATATATTGATCATCATTTATGTTTTAGACTCTTATTTACAGTGATAGTGCATTTAAAACTAGTGCTAATTGTAACGGGAACCGTTACAGATGTTCCCCAAACGCTCCCCAACTTCATTTTGGTGCCTCATTCCCTCTAAGCTTCATCAAATAAACTAAACTCTATGCATCTTAAACTAAAACAACTTTTTTCCTAAAGTATAGTATATAGCAAATTTTTGCGTTGCAGGTGCGCATACTTGCATGCATATGCGGAATGACATATCTTTGCATCTACACTATTTATATATTTAAATGTACTTAATATCAAGGCATTAAAAAAGTATTCGAAAATACGCTAAATCAAATGCGTTTGTATTTATACATATTGCACGTGCAGACATGTGTATGTTGACCATACCCTCTTGTAGGAGTCCATTAAGACTATCTATGTTCTAAATCCCATCCTGTTTGGCTGAAAACGAAGGGAGTTATAAGCATTTAAAGTTTCAGCCAATCAGATTGCAGCGAACGTACATGCGCGTGATTTCATAAAAATTATTTTATATCATATCGTAGGATATCTTAATGCATGACTATGTTTTAAATTTCAAAGTATTTCGTCAAAAAACGAATAAGATATTGAGATTTTCGTTTCAGCCAATCAGAGCGAAGCGCACGTGCATGCGCGTGAGTTCATGATAATTTGACCATGTCCTCTTGTCTATAATACTAATATATTCTAAGTTTCAACACATTTCATCAGAAAAATAGAAAAGTTACGACTATATCAATTATATTGGTCATTTTACATGTTGCACGTGCGCGCTCTTGCAAGCACGTGCGCGCAAAATGACCTTGATTCCGCAAATCTACATAACATGTCTACTTACCCTAAAAAGATTTTACTTACATCAGATGAACAGTTTACAAGATCATTCGCGGACAAATAAGTACCCAGGAAGAAGAAAAATAATAATAAGAAACAGAGTAAAAACAATATGTTCCCCAACTTCGTTTGGGGAACATAACTAGGAGAAAATATACATGGTTACAATTGGTTTGAAAATAGTGAGTTTATAAATATTCTTCTATAAAACACAAATGAAATTCTTAATAAAAGAATGTAATGTAATTTAATGTAATGAAAAAAAAAACATGTAAAATTTGTGAAAAGATAATTAGCACCATCTACAGAAAATTAGTTTAATTTTTGCCAAAATCAATTTTGTTAAGAAAAAAAAAAATTTAAGAAAAGGGTCTAAAAATGCATGCAAGATGGTTATTGACAAAAATACAGATTCCAATTCCTAGACTGTCATACAAGAATTTGAACTACACACATAATACGTACCACTGCAACCTCGTCCAAACTCCGGCGATTGGGGTGATTGTTGTGCAACCAGGTTGCTTGCTCGCCTGATGTTGCTAGTCACCGGCTCAGAAGGAGGAGGAAGGGTTGGCGGCTTGGATTCAGCTGCTTTCTGGAGCTTTTGAAATAAACTTCAATAATAAATATCTTTGATTCAGAAAAGTACAATAAAGCGTGAGAACAAATGAAGTAATTCACAAACAATTCTTACAGCAGGATTTTTTTTTGTCAAAATCATTAGAAATTATTCACTCTACATATATCGAAATCCCTTAAGTTTATTAATAAGATTTAAAACACTGTTTATTACATAAGTTGATAGAGATTTTGATACCAATCTGAATCTTCAATGCTTAACATGATGGGTATTTGCACTGGATTCTAATGTAATTTATATTTTAAAACCAGAAGTCTCTGTCGAGACTGTAGCTCTACTGGTTTGTACTTATAATAAAGGAGGAGAAAAGAAGCAGTCGAGACTTAAAACTTTACAAAAGCAATAAATAGAATAATGATCCTTGATTAAGTCTCTTTTTGTGGCAAGATTGCAATAAGACTACAACTGTAGGAGTAGCTTTTATTCAACTTTTCAGAATTTTCAAGTTTAGTTAATTACGATGGCAACATCAATCATCAAAATCAAAATCACAAAGCCAATAATTATGTAACTAAATGTAGTCTACTTGCATGCCAAATCATATTATAATCAGACTTAAACTGTATTTGGAGTAGCATTTTCAAAGTATTTCCCAGAAGTTTCTATTTTTAGTAACCACGGTAACACATCCAAGTCAAACAAGAGGCCCAGGGGCCACATCGCTCACCTGAGCAATTGGCTAGGGAAAAAGCACATATCAGATCAGAACTGAAAGCTTACTGAGGTTGGGGGGGGGGGGGGGGGGGGGGGGGGGGGGGCTTGAATCTTATCCCCACTGGGAATCATGATTTGAACAAACTAGAATCTACACAACCTGAGGTTGATTCCCTATAAATATCACTAAGCATGGCTTCGAAGTACTTGAAAAGATGATTGATTGATTGTATACTGTTTAACGTCCCTCTCCAGAATATTTCACTGATATGGAGACGTCACCATTGCCGGTGAAGGGCTGCAAATTTAGGCCTATGCTCGGCACTTACGGCCTTTGAGCAGGGAGGGATCTTTATCGTGCCACACCTGCTGTGACACGGGGCCTCGGTTTATACGGTCTCATCCAAAGGACCGCCCCATTTAGTCGCCTTTAACGACAAGCAAGGGGGTACTGAGGACCTATTCTTACCCGGATCCCCACGGGGTACTTGAAAAGAAGATTTTAAAGGGTTTCTTATTCCTATGTAAAACTTTTATCGTCCATTTGGCCCCACCCTTCCCCCGGGGGTCATGATTTGAACAAACTTGAATCTTCCTGAGGATGATTCCACATGAGTTTCATCTTTCCTGGCTCAGTGGTTCCTTGGAAGAAGATTTTTAAGGATTTTTCATATATTCCTATGTAAAAATTTGATCGGAAATTTTGGCCCCACTCTTCCCCCGGGGGTCATGATTTGAACAAACTTGAATCTTCACTACCTGAGGATAATTCCACATGAGTTTCATCCTTCCTGGCCCAGTGGTTCTTGAGAAGATTTTTAAAAATTTTGTCCTTTATATCTTTATGTAAAATTTTGATCGGCCATTTTGGCCCCACCCTACCCCCCGGGGTTCATAATTTGAACAAATTTGATTCTACACTACCTGAGGATGATTCCACACGAGTTTCATCTTTCCTGGCCCAGTGGTTCTTGAGAAGAAAATTTTTAAAGATTTTTCCTATATGTTCCTATGTAAAACTTTGATCAGCCATTTTGGCCCCACCCTTTCCCCGGGGGTCATGATTTGAACAAACTTGAACCTCAATACCTGAGGATGATTCCACATGAGTTTCATCTTTCCTGGCCCAGTGGTTCTTGAGAAGAAGATTTTTAAAGATTTTTCCTATATGTTCCTATGTAGGCCTAATCACTTGTAGCGACGAGTATAAAGGGTTGGGAGGCGCAAAAAATATTGCGCCGTAAATTGCACCTTTTTTGCATTACAGGATCTGTAGCGTTATGGTCAAAGACAAATATATAAAACCATAACGCTACAGATCTGCAGCTAGATTACTATATATACCCTTCCACTTTTCAAGCGGGGTTAATTGGAACAGGTCAAATGTGTACTAATATGTCAATGTTGGGTGTAAACAAGAAGCCCATACGCTTGTGTTCCTTGACAAAAATATTTCAAAATGATTCTAGCCTGTTTTTATTTTTTCCTTAATGGTACAATACACAATTCATCAAGTAGATTTATGAACTTGACCTTGGTTGTGTAAAACGAGGCCTAGAGGGCTGCTGAAAATGAAAGATTGGTAACCCGTATATATTTTTAGGTTGGTTCCACGTAGTTTTTTAGCATAGTTAACAATTTAACAATCATATGCATATACACATGTAAAACAACTACGCTTGTATAATTTAAATAACCACAAATCTACCCTATCCCCAGACCGAAGCCATTAATTTTCCTAGAATCATGAAAATGCACGAATCTATTTATGTAAAATTGTCGCTATGAAATGGAAGAAAAAACTTACATTCATTTTTCTTCTCCTTTCCCAGGCCTGCTGGGGGAACGCATCCTCCCAGCACATAAAGCTGAGAGGGCCTCTCTCAAAAACCTCAGCCATTTTTAAGAATAATGAATGAGCCTAGCAACCGCTGTAACTAGGAAATGACCCTGTAAAATCTGAAAATTCCCGCTCAGAACACTTTGTTTCCGGAAGTAAGAGAGATTTTAAAAAATCCAAAACATTTATAAAATATCCAAACATGTCAATGTTATTTGAGTATAATAAACATTAAATTGATTTTTAAGATAATTTACGTACAATTTTTTTAAGCGGAAAGCGAATCTTATAAAAAAAACTTTGTGACATTGAAACTCCAAACTTTGTGACACACTCCGGAGTGTAAGCGGAGCGCGCCCTCTGTTGAGATATTGCAACCTACTTTAGTATTCAACATCCGCACAATAAATCGGCTTAATTTCAGAGATCCAACATACATATCAACCCAAAATATTAGTCATTTGATAAAATATAGTTCTTAACAAACAAAAAGGATTATCGAGATGTAATTTATAAATAGATTTAGCTCATGTTATTATTATTCTAAGTACATGTACCAGAAGACTTTTTATGTGTATCCCATATTTCGTCGATTAACGCGCATCTACACCCCTGCATGTCTTGGATTTTGAGCGACGCGTTCAGAGCATACGGATTGAATGACATTACAATTTTAAGAATTTACATCATTTGTATCATATTTTGAATTTTTCTGCCAAATTTTATGTTTGTATTGTTTGTTTTAAGAAAGTTATCAACATTTTGTAATTGCGTGTGCGACGCCCCTGTTACCGGTCTTCATGCGTTTTTCACGTAACTGACGGAATAGTTAAATTAATATCTTTGAAAAATAAAATTTTTTAAAACAATATTTTTGTTAAATTGTATTGATAATACAATTACCGATCGAAATATATAGTGAATTGTTTTAAAATTATAAAAAAAAAAAAAAAAAAAAAAAAAAAAAAGAAGAAGCGAAAATGCTGCCGCAATGGTAATTTAGAACTTTTTGACACCAGTGCCTTGCTCGACGTCACATTAGGCCTAGATATTTCCAGACTATCTTTAAAAAATGGGGTAAAACCATGACAATGTTTATTCTTGGTAAATTTATGTTCGGCATGAATCTACTGTAAAAGTACTAAATTCCACGGGGTCATAATTCCGCGGAAACCCAATTTCTATTCAGCAATCAGCGAGTATTAAATAACGCGGATATCTTGGATTGAATGAATCTGATGTATACTGTGACAAACTTCCGCGAGAAAATTATGTCCGCGTACATAGTGTAAATTAATCCCACGCGGAAAAAGTACCTATACAGAAAAAAATTAAACAAATATATCAATTTTATTTTTTTATATTATTTCCTATCGCCTTCTTGAAAAGGACTGATATATAAACTACATGTATATTGAAAATATTTATTTCCTACAACAACTTTTATCATTAACATTTATAAATATATGTAGATGTTTTACATTATTAGAAAGAATTTGAAAGACGAAAAAGAAAAAAAATGTGTACGTAACATTAGACGCTATTCAAACGACTCAGATGAAATGTTTGTCGAAAAAGAAGAAATAAATTTCAGAATGCATCCACATGCTTAAAATATAACTTATAGCCCCAGTTTGAATATAGTTTTAACTGTTTGAAATCCATTATAACATATGCATGTACATTAAGATGATATAATATATATAATATGTATACCCTTTCCTTCACATGTATTGATAACGAATAATTTTATTAGTTCACGAGTCACTTATATGAAATGTTCTGATTGTTTTCAGCATTTGAATAAAAAGAAATTGATAGCATGTTTTGTTTCTTTTTCTGTTTGTGTACAAACATTAGCTATTTACACATTAGATATGGTTCAAACGATTTAATAAAAAAAATGGGGCGAAAAGAAGAAAAAATTATAGTACAATGTAATTTAAGACTATGCGAGAAATAAAATGATTATGCTCGAATGTGAAAATTTAAATATAAAACATGCATTCCAAATCTCAATTATGATTTTCTTAGTTCCTAACTATATTTATCGAAAGTTTCATGTACATAGAGTTTAAATCTACTTTTAGGATAATTTTAAGCATCATTTAATAGATATGCTGAAATGTAAAATTGATGGGAAAATATTTCATTTACTTTATCCACAGGGACGTTTACAATACTAAAGACTTCATAGATCAGTGGTTCGACAAAAATTTACACTACAGCACATAAATCTCAGATTTTTATGAAAGGTCCGTAACTGATCATGATTCAATTTGCTGAAATCACGAGAGATTCAGTGATTTGAGCGCCGTGGTCGTTTTTCTCCGATTGACGAAAACTATAGTATGCACGCATTTTATAAAACAAACTTAAAATTATTACAACTTTATATATTAAATATAAGCAGATAAAACCCATTTTGATAACAAAAAATATTGGAAAAGTAATAGTTCACCGATTTTCTTGAAATAATAGATTATTTAACTCAGGATCAGAGGCGCTTAGATTTATTTTTATTAAACACATATATTTCAGAACATATAGTTACGTAATTTTATTTAACCTAACAGAAGAATTTAAAATTAAAAGAATACAATATAAGAATGACTAAAATATACATGTTTAATATGTATTTTGCATAATTTTATTGAATATCTCCTCCCCCCTCTCTCTCCTTCTCTACTATGTACATGTATTTCTTTCATTGCGATTTTTTTTCAATTCTGTCTGTCCGTTCGTACATGTAATACAGTCCATGTTTTTCGTTCTGTCTATTCCTTTTTTCATTTTCTTCGTCCGCTGTGTGTTATTGCGAGTTAATTAATTAGATAACTAGTATCAAGATGGAGTAACTCTTTACAAGAACGATTTTGAACCAAATATCGCGGAGGTACGTTCATACTCCATCGCTCCTAACTTTGTCATGATGATCTAGCCTATGAATATTTAGCAAATATAATTAATTTGATATAGAATATTTTTAAATAAAAAAAAATAAATCTTATATTTATGAAAAGACAATAAATTTGATCTTAAAAAATTTTATTTAACAAACATTTTATTTCATTTGCATGTTTATTTCATAAGATGCTCATGTTCAGTCAGTAGACGCTGCCTGGTGATGGTCATCAAAATGATCTCCAAAGCCCATCAATCCAAATAAAGCCCGGAAACTTCCAACAAATTGGAAGTATGCTCCAGGAATGTAAATATCGCCTTCCTTCACATGTTTTATTCTGTTTTCAATTTCGAAGGTCAGATCCAAAATAAAGTCTGCAAGCTCGTGGTCTTGGCGGTTATCATAGACACACATCAAATCCTGCAAAGCTTCGCATAAGAAATAACAGCTCATGTCGATACCATCCATTTGTATTTTTAATAAAAGTTTAATTAAATATCTTTAAATAAATAATTTTTAAAACACGACCAAAATGAAAAAAATAATTGTATGAATTGATGCATGGGTGTGATGAGCAGGGGATGCACACATTTTCATGCAATTTTACCGGTCATAAATTTAAAAAAAAGGGGGTAGGGGTTAAGCTCAATCCATGCATCCGGTGCCTTTGCTAAAATATGCATGGCAGTCAGAATTTGATTTAAAGTGTATTAGAACTCAAATCCATCTTATTTGATTTTAAAGTGTTGTAATTTCATTAATATCACGCAAATTTAATTTCAAAATGAAATACAAATCCTAAAAATACTTCATAAAAGAAGATAGGTGAATAAGGCGGGCAGAATGCCTATAGTGCGACAGATAAGAAGTGAAAATTTAAATCTCAATTGAATCCAAATTTTACTTGATATTTCAACTAATATTAAAGTATACTTTATGTAAAATCTCTACAATTTACAAAAATCTCACAAAGACTGAAAATATTTGCCTATGAAAAAGCTTACACACAGACCCATATAACCATCATCAAAAATGTGGGTCAAACTAATATCATTTTTTTTTAATCATTGCCTTATGATGTCCAACATCTTCACCATGTATGCATATGATGTCATGGAATATGGCCACTAAAACCTGATTTCCAATTGAATTATTCTGTTACATACATACACTCTTTAGTGTTACATTATGTAAAACATGCTGAAAACAATGGTTTGTGATTGGTCTTTCCCAAAAATCAGGTCTCTGACTTTTTCCTCAGTGATTTTTGTTTTGATGAAGATACCTAAAAAAAAAAAAACAAGGAATATTCAGATTATTTTCTTCTCATTATCCCAGTACTTCCCATTGATTCATCAGAAAGATTGTATTAGAATCCTTTTCTAAACATTTATATCTAATAATGAATATAAACACAATATGCAAAACTTCAAAATTTTTAAAACTTTAACAGTTAATATTCAGTTACAAAGATGTTATAGGGACACTATTTTTTTCCTTCTATAGTAAAATATAGTTATAGCATATATGCTTATAAAGAATTTACCCTTAAAGTGATTTTCATTCCCTGTAGTATTATAATACAATGTACATTGTATGTTGTGAACTGAACAAGAATTAAGTTCATAACAAATCAAATTTGTCCGTTACCTGGCTGCACTTCTCCATTTGTGTGTGTTACTTAGCTGTGGAAATGTAGCTCTATGCTAATTGAGAAAATTCAGTCAGATAAACAGCGGTTAAACAGGGAATGAAAATCACTTTGCTTGAAGGGTAAATTCACTAGTAAAACACATCAGTCTGTTATTAAGGTATTAACTTGAAAGCCAAGTTAAGACACATAGGTCTTATACATTGAGACATCTATTTTCTTTTGAAGCCAGTTCTCAAGGGTAACTGAATACTGTAAATGTATTTATATTTAGCGTGTACAATATTTGGAGGAAAGTGATTTTTGAACAAGTTAGCGTAGATTTGATTTAGCGTATTTCTTAATGTTCTTATTAATGTATATATGTTTAAGACATTTAGTTTTGTACTTGAATTAGCGGAAGCTTCTTTCCGCCAAAGAATGTGGGTCAAACTAATATCATTTTTTTTTAATCATTGCCTTATGATGTCCAACATCTTCACCATGTATGCATATGATGTCATGGAATATGGCCACTAAAACCTGTTTTCCAATTGAATTATTCTGTTACATACATACACTCTTTAGTGTTACATTATGTAAAACATGCTGAAAACAATGGTTTGTGATTGGTCTTTCCCAAAAATCAGGTCTCTGACTTTTTCCTCAGTGATTTTTGTTTTGATGAAGATACCTAAAAAAAAAAAAACAAGGAATATTCAGATTATTTTCTTCTCATTATCCCAGTACTTCCCATTGATTCATCAGAAAGATTGTATTAGAATCCTTTTCTACACATTTATATCTAATAATGAATATAAACACAATATGCAAAACTTCAAAATTTTTAAAACTTTAACAGTTAATATTCAGTTACAAAGATGTTATAGGGACACCTTTTTTTCCTTCTATAGTAAAATATAGTTATAGCATATATGCTTATAATGAATTTACCCTTAAAGTGATTTTCATTCCCTGTAGTATTATAATACAATGTACATTGTATGTTGTGAACTGAACAAGAATTAAGTTCATAACAAATCAAATTTGTCCGTTACCTGGCTGCACTTCTCCATTTGTGTGTGTTACTTAGCTGTGGAAATGTAGCTCTATGCTAATTGAGAAAATTCAGTCAGATAAACAGCGGTTAAACAGGGAATGAAAATCACTTTGCTTGAAGGGTAAATTCACTAGTAAAACACATCAGTCTGTTATTAAGGTATTAACTAGAAAGCCAAGTTAAGACACATAGGTCTTATACATTGAGAAATCTATTTTCTTTTGAAGCCAGTTCTCAAGGGTAACTGAATACTGTAAATGTATTTATATTTAGCGTGTACAATATTTGGAGGAAAGTGATTTTTGAACAAGTTAGCGTAGATTTGATTTAGCGTATTTCTTAATGTTCTTATTAATGTATATATGTTTAAGACATTTAGTTTTGTACTTGAATTAGCGGAAGCTTCTTTCCGCCAAAAACGCTAAAAAGAATACACCGCCAAATGTAAATACGTTTACAGTAAAACCTTTTATCTATCAAATGTGTGAATTATTATATTCTCAGATTTTCCATATATTAGTATATATGTGTACTGTTACAGCAAATTATCTTTCTCTTTTTATATTTTTAAATAATTCTATAATTATCTTCATGAGAGAAAAGAAATTAAAAGCAAAGTAACGGTAGGTTATTTCTTTACTGCATGCATAACTAATCTTATATATACATGTACCTTCTTAATGCACGAATGTTTCAAATAAAATATTTCCTTTACCATATTTGTAACATTTGACCAAATTTGCCTCTGACTGATACAGGATTAATTCTTTTTTAAAAAATTAAATTTATACCTTGCGTCCATAAATTCTCTTTGCTTCAGATCTTTCATTTTCTTCAATCTTTTTATCATCCAGGACTTCCAGCTTAGGAAAATGGGCAATGACAAAATGTCTGAGGAGTGAAAAATAAGAATATATAAGTAGTCTTAACTTTTGAAATGTTGCGCTGGCAGAATATTTTTCTTGATTTGAAGTGTTGATTTTACTTTTCTTTATATTCACTTTCTACAGTCAACATGAAAAGCAAAAATTTAAAGAACTCTTTTCTTTCTTCGGGAAAAACAACTCTGACCAAGAACAAGAGACTTGTGAGCCACAGTGCTCACCTGAGTAACAGTTGCCCTGCTATTCATTGAGAAAAATATATTGAAATTTTTCTTGGAAAATTTATCTCCATATTGTGACCAAACCTATCTCTAGAAGGTGAGGGGGAGGGATGGTTGAGTTATCATAATCTTTGAGAAAGTTAAACATTTTTTTGTTTTTTTGATATCATATACTTGACACTTACTATTATTGGTTGTATAAATGCAAAATCCCTTAAATTTTAGCATAAACCTTTAATTTGAAGTATGATTGCTCCCATCATGCCCCAGGTGTTCATGATTAATGTAAAGATGATTTTTAAAACAAAATCACTATAAAAAAAACT
The DNA here is from genome assembly GCA_003671525.1 of Saccostrea glomerata. Classification (NCBI taxonomy): domain Eukaryota; kingdom Metazoa; phylum Mollusca; class Bivalvia; order Ostreida; family Ostreidae; genus Saccostrea; species Saccostrea glomerata. Next base: position 238,695 of record PRKT01000414.1, read on the forward strand.
TCTGTGGCCAAATGAACCCTCCTGATATTGAAAACTGAATGAGTAAATTTTGACTTTTACCTGTAATCCATATATTGCTGGTAAGTACCTCCATTGAAGTAGCTAGGGGCAGCTTCATTGTTCATCATTGACAAAAACTTCAGGTTTGGACAAGACTTGCACAGTGTGGAGATAAACAAACCTGTTATATAAAACAAACAACATAAACAAAACAATAAAAAGACAGGATGTGTTTGTTTCCCAGTATTTATCATATACAAGTCAAGGTCAAAGATGAATCCACAAAAAATGACTGTGTCAATAAATTATACTTGTGATTTATGAAAGCCTATGCATCAACCATTCCAAATTTATGGCCAAAGTTATGATTTTCTAGAAGTGGATCAAACTGCTAGGTCAAGGTCAAGGTCAAAAGCCCTTGGTCAGAAGATCAAAATTGGAGGTACCCTGGAGGAAGGCTTTGTCATAAAAAATATACATGTGAAATCTAAAACCTCTAGCACTAACTGTTCTTAAGTTATAGCAAAGGTTAAAAAATTCAAAAATAGGTCAAACTCCAAGGTCAAGGTCAAAATTGTTGCTATCCAATTTTTAAGGGATGTTTATGTCACTAGGAATACACCCATAAAGTATGAAAGCCTTCAAACATATAATACGAGACAGAATTTGTTTCACTTACCTAGATTCGTAATTTTGTTGTGATTTACCCACAATGTTTGAAGATTGGTGGAGGTTGGGATTTTCACGTGTGACTCAATATTATTGTGATCCAGAACTAAGCAGGTAAGTCTTGGAAAATCTATCAGGAATCGGAGGTCATTAAAAATAAAGTTAAGGAAATTAAAAGCACAAATTGAACATGAATAAAACTTCTTAAATTTCCTCTAAGTCATACTCATGTATGATGTTTATCGTCTTCAAATCTATTTTTATGGTGTGTAATACTTAACAAAATGTAATACTAAACAAAATACTTCTAAATTTGATTCTACACTGTAGAATGTCCTGCCAGAGATTTACGTCATGTATAATTAAACTTGAACAAGATATTTTAATAGTTTCTTTGAAACAAAACTATACACAAAAATAAGAGAAAAGTGAGATCAAAGTGAAGGGAAAGCAAAAAATTTAAAGCAATTGAATATAGTTCTTATTGATATGTATCAGCAAACTGCATTAGGTTTATATTTTCTAAAGTATAATAAAGTTCTGTAAAATATTTCTTTAAAACTACATAAAATGAAGAATAATTATATAGGATTACAGACAACTGGAAGATGAACTTCACAGACTTAATTATATTAACTTAGCATGAAAAATATTCTTCTCAAATCCTTACTCTGCGACAAACTTAAATACCGTATTATCCCTATTAACCGCCCCGGGTGCTTAGAAATGTGCAAAAAGGGGGCGGTTATTTTGGTGTTCTCTTTATTATATTTAATGTCATATTTTAACTTCAAAAATTGTTTGAAAATAAAAATAAATACAAGAAACAATTAAGATAATGTCTAACTTTACTTACGTACAGTGAAGATAATCCACCCAAACTATGCTAAATTGTTTATTTTCCACTGAGAAATTGGATGATAGACAAGTTACATTTTCACTTTCATTTTTTTGATACGATTCTAGTTGATTTTAATCACTTACAGGGGGCCCTTATTTCCTGACAATTGAAAAAGACCTAAGGGAGCGCTTATAGGGGTAGGGGTGGTTAATAGGGATTATACGGTAATCATGTGTTTTACATCTTCCACTGTCTGGCCTCCTCCATCAAGTTGAAGATTATGCCAGTTTGGGTGTGTGCATGTTCAGTTAAAAGAAATTTTTGTTTGTTTTTTGTTTTTTTTTAAATAAAAACTGGATAAAAGAAAGTTCATATTTAGGGTGTCTTAACCACTTGAGATTTAAATATCTCAAGTGATTTTGCTGCTGCAGTGTCCTCTGGCAAGCTGTTCCATTCCTTGATAGTTCTACAGAAGTATGACCACTTCCTGCAGTCCTTGGTTGCTGATGGTATTGAAAACAAGTGTTGTTTTGTATGCCGTGATCTTCTTACAGGCTTAGTGAAGTGGTCCTCTGGTTTAATGGCTACTTTGTTATTTACTTATACATCATTATTAATCTTGCTGTTTTTCTTCTACTTTTTATTTAGTTTTTCCATTCTAGATGTTTGATCATTTCTGCTACGCTGGATCTATTTCTATAATTGCCCATTATGTATCGTGCTGCTCTTCTTTGCACCTTTTCTAACATTTCTATCTGGCCCTGTTGGTATGGGTCCCACACTGTTGAAGCATATTCTAGCTGCGGTCTAACCAGAGGTGTATAAGCTCTTTCTTTTATCGACCTGGAGGATATATGAAAATTTCGTTGTAGGAATCCTTAAGTTCTATTTGCCTTCTTACAGATATTTGATATATGTAGTCCCCAATTCAAATCAGATGTTATAGTACAGCCTAGGTATTTAGTGGACTCTTCATGGGCAAGTACATGATTATGAAGGGTGTAGTTGAAAATAATAGGATTTTTCTTTTTTGAAACTGTGAGTACTGTACATTTATCTGGGTGAAATTTCATTTTCCATTTTGTTTCCTAAAGACATAATTGCTTGTATAAGTAATAACATTTTGCATGTATATTCAGTAGTAGAGATAATGAAATACTGCTGATGAAGAAAGGATATGATATTTTGTTGTGAGTCAGATCTATTTCTTGCAAAGATTCACCCTCGGTTTCTGCCAAATTTGCAGGAATGATGTCCAAATCCTGAAAATATTAAAACATTTGAATCAATTATTACTGTCAATAGGTTTCTTCAACAGCTACAAGTACAATTCACCAATTTACAAACAAAGCTGTGACAGAATAATTGTATTTTTTATTTATTTAATTTTTTTTTTGCAAGCAATTAATAGCATGAGGTAAAAAAAAGAGCATTAAATCAGTCAGGGCTCTCGATTCTCTTAAATTGGGGCCGTTCAACGGCCCCGTTCCCAATGCAAAAAAGGTACCTTTTTTCCCAAAAGAAAGGTGTAAATTCCCAATTTTCATAGCAAAATATTAATTAAAAAATAAAAGTCCATGAAACTAAATCGCAAAAAAAACCCAAACAAAACACACTTGAAAATGAAAGTGAAACTGTACCACTATTTTATTAGTTCGCGCCAAATGGATTCGTAAACTGGTTCGGGGAACCAGGTTATTGTTTTTACCGAAATGTGTACTATGAGTTCAGAGTATCTTGTCATGTAGTTTCGACAAAAAACATCGTTTTGGTTTCAAAAAAAGACATTTCACTTAAATATTAGTAAGCTGCACGTAGAAACATACCCATGCACGCTTCGGCATGATCAGTCTCGCGCTGTATTGGTAAGCAACTTTGTCCATGTGATCGAGGAAATTCGGGACAATGTGACTTAGCAACTGTCACTCAGAGAGACAGATAACCGCAATATCAACACTCAAAGATAGTAATGACAAAGCTAATGTACTTTCATAAATAGCCTATGTACCAATGTTTGATCTGTATTCAAAAACAGAGTTAAATAGATGACAAAATGCTAGAAAAGCAAAATTTGAGGATTTTTTAAAATGAATTTTGGTTATCCAACTTTTCCCAAAATGATGGTATTATTTTCCCAATTTGAACGGCCCCGGCCCCAGTCCCAAAAAGTGGTGTGAGAGCCCTGTCAGTACAAACTGTATTCGATTCATTTACAATTTGAGCCTGTTTAATAAACTTAACGTTTAATATATACACTTGACAGGTAAAATTACCTGATAAGCCAGGTTTTTTCTCATTTTGGACTCCACACACTTAAGTTTTACAGAATTATACACATGTACACATTATCCAAAGTGCTGCACTGAATTAAAAATAAATGAATTGTATTTGTTTCACATTTTTAAATTAATACACGTTCTACATAATGACAGTTACATGTGTATGCTGAATGTAAGTTAAGTGGATAACCTTGGCAGCTGCTCGACTCAGCTGTCAATCTACAATAAATTCTGATTATTCAAATAATCTTTGCACACATTTAAGAAATACCATGTATTTTTTATACCAATTACAAACATTACCAATATTTACCTCCCTCAATTTGACCGATAATCATCAACAAAAGGTGACATTTGGTTATCTTGAATTTCAGATTGTTTACGTTGTGGTGTCCGCCATTTTGAACATCACATGACTTCCCCTTTCAAGGACACACTAAATACCCCCAGAAGATATTAAGCACATATCCTGAGATCACAACTTAAATAAAAAAAGACCCGAGACATATTTGAGTACTTAATATCAGATTTATTTATTAATAGTATTTTAAAGCACGTATAATTTCTGGTGAATTAATGTAGATTTTTTTTTAATAAGGGGAGGGGGGGGGGGGGGT
>PRKT01000414.1:244371-297977 GCA_003671525.1 Saccostrea glomerata
AACTTAATTACTTCCTTTGGGCCTGTATATGTTATGCGTTTCTTCCAAATTTTAAAGCTGTGCAGGTAAGAAAGGCTAGGATTCAGAAATTTTTTCAAGGGGGGGGCATCCCAGTAAAAATAAACCTACCTCGAAATTTCTTTTTACAAAATAGAAAAGAAAGAAAAATAAAAATAGAAAGAACAAAATAAAAAATAAATACTAAAATAAAACAAACAAACGTTAACCCCTTTCCAAATATCACACACGTGAAAAAATTACATGTACATGTATTATATCGGGGGAGAGGATATCGTTGACTTCTATATAAACCTTCATGCGACTTTTCAGCACAGACGCTTGACTTTTTAAACCTTTCTTTTCTTTTTATTGGCTGGGGATTTTTTTTAATTGTGAAAAGAAAGGTTAATAATGTAAAGTATCTGTGCTTTTCAGACAAACTTAACACAGGTCCGCGTTTCCCGGGAGGGGGTGGGGGTGGGGGGTAGGTCACTGTCGAATAATACGATAAAACAATAAATATATCTGTTAAATTCCGCCTGATCAAATTTGAGTTTCTTTCTGGCAGACAAAAATGTTCTGTTGCTGATTTATCAAGGAATGTTCAAATTAGCTTGAGGTAAATGTTTATGACCTTTCTTTAGGCCAGCTCTTCTATTTTCTTAAATTGTCAGACCTAGCTCAATGTTTCATTCCAGATAAACAAACACCGGTAAAGGTAATTACGTTCATTTTCTGATCATCTTCTTCGTACCCTGCATGCAGGTAAAGAATTTAGAGATATGGGATTTTAGTACATGGATTCTGTTAAAAGAAAAAAAATCAAATATATAGTTTATAGCGATAAATTTATAGTTATTTCCTTGGGAAAAGTGATTATATGAAATAAATATTAGTAGAACATGGGGACAATAAACTAAATACATTTTATTTATATTTTGATTGATTTTTTAAAATTGATTTATTTATCTAGCTATTATTTATTTTTTTATTATTATTATTTACATGTATTTATTTATTTATTTATTTTTATTTTCTTTATATATTATGAAAAATATAGGAAAAACAGGAAATTGTGTGTTTCTTGAATTGAAACTCATTTCAAATGGAGAGGGATTTTTCTACCATCATGACTGCAGCACAGAAGCTTAAAACATGTTCTCAGTGTATAGAGGGAATTTTATACTTCTGCAAAGCCTGCAGCGAAGGTCTTTGTAAAGACTGTGTGCACCGTCACGTGTCTAGATTAGGACACGTTCAGCACTCAATAGTTCTGTACAGAAACAAGAACTCGGTTTTCATCTTCCCGTCCTGCGACAAGCATCGGGGCTACAAACTTGATACTTTCTGCAGACGATGCTGCGTCCCACTCTGTCTCAAATGCTGGACTTCCTGTAGAAAACATGATAATCACCAGTGTGGCTATTTGAAAGAGTTCATAGATTTAAAGAAACGGGAAATTATATCCGGGATGAAATATCTTGAAAATGCTATTATTCCAGCACTGAAAGCCCAGGTTATTACTATGGGAACAAAACTTAAAGTGGAAAATAATAAATATGACGGTGCAATAAAGAACGCCGAGGCATCGGAATACAATATTCTTAATGAAGTACAGGAAATATTCTCGGAATTGAAGAAAAGAATTCAGCTTAATAAAGAGAAGGCACTGTCATTGCTTCGAAATCAAACGGTTTATGTAGAAGACGCTCTCGATACAGCGTTGAAGATGGTTCAGAGGAGCTCTATGATTTATTCAAAGGAGGATTCCAATTTATCAGAGATATTCGATTTCGTCAAACAAATTCAAGAAACTAAATCACTGCTTCCCGATCTTCATTCTGGAGATCTGAATCGCCTTAAAGTTTGTCATCCAATGATTGTCAATGGTAAATCTCTTCGACTTGTTCAAGACGTTTGTAATGATGCATTTGAAAGTCTATCAATAGAAATTTGCCAAAATTCTTTAAAAAGAACCCTTTCCTGCCACAATTCAGGCTTGTTAAAAAAAGCACTGCTTATAAGAACAATAAATACCGGACAAAGAAACGTTCTGCGTTTCGTGTATTGGGATTCGACACTGTGGATGTGCACTCTCAAGAGTACAATATACCAACTAAAATTAGTCTCTGGAATTTCATCTCCCAGTCTTTGTAACGAAATCTTGTGTCCAGATATGCCACAGGACATTACAGTAAGCGGAAATGAAGTCTTCTATAGTTGTTGGCAAGAGGGAATCTTCCATGTGAAAGACGGATTATCAAAATTGTGTCTATCCATTCCAAAGTGGAATGTGGAAGGTTTGTGTGGAACTAAAACAAACGGGCTCCTGGTTTGTATGTCGAATTTAGAGTTAAAGGAAGTTAAGATTGTTCGATTTGTTCCTTCCCTGGACAACGAAGACATTAAGTTAACACAGGAAATACAATACCATGGAGACAAAGATCTGCCTTTATTTCACTTTGGAAATGAACGACTTTTTGTTGCAGAAAATGAAAACGGGGATATTTGTGCTTCCGATACTAACGCTGATGCTGTCATTGTAGTAAATAGAACAGGGCAATTTCGATTTAAGGTCAGACGAGACGTTCCTCAAAATCTGTTTTGTATATCTTTGTAATGTATGAAAAATATTCAAAATTTTAATAACATTCTGATTTCTAAACCAGTTTCTAACCATTTTTAAAAAATCCAAACACTCAAACATTTGAAATTGGAAAATTATTTTTCTTCCCCAAAGGATTATATAAGAAAAACTACCCCTGGTATCTTGGAGAAATGCCTGGTAAGGTACCTCAATTTTTTGTGAGTAAACATGTTTAAGTAGCAAGACTTCAATGACAAACTCTTAGAAAAAATTATCTATTATTAAGGAACGTCTCGTCTGTCCTTAAATACCAAGGAAGAAAAGTCATTCAGAAAACTTTATTTAAACCAGACCAGATCATCACTGATTCTTTTTGCAATATTATTGTAAGTGACTACTTTAACAACTGTTTGCATATTCTCGATCAGAACGGAGCATATCTAAATTGTGTAAAGGAGTGTGAATTGGATATACCGGTGCCTTTGGACTTGGACGATGATGGGAATCTCTTGGTAGGAATGTATTTATCGGGACAGATGAAAGTCATTAGGTATCGCAGCAGTTGACAAGTAAAAGGGTCAATGATAATATTATGCATGGATTCTTGTTGAACATCGCCCACACAAAAATACTGTTAAATCTACCTTATGCTGTCATGATCGGTTAGATCTATTAGAAAAATATTTCAAAGTTAATAAATTCAAATGTGTAAGAATCATCACTCAACTAATCAGCATTAAAACGAATTCCTTACAACCTTAACCCATTTGAAAAACATTTCAAATTGTCATACTTATACATGCATTGAAATGGGTTTGCAAATATACTGGCAGTATATTAATCCAAGCATGTTCCTGTTTATAACATCTTATCAAGGAATTAAATATAATAATAAAAAAGACTATTGTTACAGAATGAGTATTAATGCACTTTGTCGATTTGGCTTAGTACAAAAAAATTCGGATAAATGAATTTTTTTTTAGTTTGTCCTTCGTTGCAAACTTTATGAACTTTTGACTTGGTCAAGGTACTTAAGAAAAACCACGTGACAATACAGTACCTTTTATATATTTAAACAGGTTTTGAAGGTAAGTTTATTCGCTCTAATTCTTTTTTCTTAATTAAAATATCTGTGGTTGGAAAAGTCAGTCGATATATTAAATGACTGAAAATTGTTACATAAGGAATTAGTTAAATATATAGATTGTAATTATCAATTATACTTTTCAATTAGATGTGTTTGATGACATGATCAATAAATAGATACTAGTCAATCTATACATTATTATATTTATAAGAAGACAAAGGGCCAATCGGAACTAGTGTTCGTTGCGTTGTTTTGATACCACTTTAAGTGAACAATGCATGTGTTCTGTCCTTTTTTCTCAAAGATTTCAAGCCAATGCTTATTGTACTTACTAGGAAAGGAATTGAGTCTATTTTGCTTTATCTTGGATATTCAGGACAACAATAAATAATAAAGCTTTTGGTCAGTTTTACTTATTTACCACGCATTGCCTTACGAAACCTGGCAAAAAAGTAAGTGGGTCACAGTCTCTTTTACTTTCAATAGAATTTTTTTCAACCTGTATTATCCAAAACACGAACTAATAAATCTTATTTTTTCAAATACACAATGCAATAGACTGGAACGATTTTTATAGCCACACATTGAAATGTAATGCATGAATGAATATGAAATTTAAAATATTTATAAGAAATAACACTAACAGACTATGCATTGCATTCATGGTTGATCGCGGTGATTATTTTTGGCATTACAAGTATACTTGATGTGATATAAAACGAAAAATGTACGAAAAATGATAGAGTAACAACAAAATACTGAGGTAAAATTTCTTTTTATCCAAAGTTATATTGATTTTGAGTATAACAAAATTTAAAGTCTCATGAATACAGGTTTTTTTGTTATTGATAAACAGTGTTGCATCATTTTTCAAGACACCCCAAACTAGAGACCAAAAAGGGATTTTAGACTTTTATAATTGAAAACAAGGGAGGTCAAGCGGAACAAAAATCTGTTACATGTATTTGGCAACATTATCTAGCCTTGTTTTTGGATCACAAACGGTTTTGATAAAACACCCTTTTTAATGATGCGCCACTGGTATTTTTTCTTTGTACAAAAAGAATACTTATCTTGGATGTAACTCATGCAGTTGTATTTCAAATTGACACTTTTCTTATTTGAATCAAGCTTTTGTTTAAATATCGAACCGAGAATAAAATGTATTATTCATTGTTTTGGTTTTTTGCTTTATTTTTTTTAATTTGGATTCAGAGTTATCTAATTGGTTCCCGACAAACTTGTTTAAAGTATTTTCTGTAATTGTACACCATTTCTTTAAAATGCTTTTAACTTCAAGACGACGTTTGTTTGCCAGTACTCGTCATTCTACTATTAAGTATTAAAAATGCATGTACATGTACTGTCATTTTTTTCCTAATGCATTTGTAATTTTGTTGCAGATGTGCCCAGGCAAGTAGTGTTAAGGAAAAAAATGACATATTCTGTTTAAGCTCAACCATAATGTTTTGTAAAACAAAATTTGATTTCACCATGACAGAAATGCAATGGCTTAAAACATGTTTCCGATGTTCAGAAGGGATTCGTTATATCTGCAAAAACTGTCAGCACAGTTTCTGTGAAAAATGTAGAACGACTAAGATACGTTCAACATTCCATAGTTCTGTACAGATACAAGAACTCTAAAATGGACATTCCATCCTGTAACAAACATCCTTGCTACAAACTGGATACATTCTGTCGACAATGTCTTGTTCCTCTTTGTCTGAAATGTTGGACCTACTCTAAAACACATGCCAATCACACATTTGGCTACATGACAGAGTTAATTGATATCAGAAAAGAAGAAATCTTATTCGAGTCAAATAACTTACAGTCGGTTATTATTCCAAACCTGCTAAACAAAAGCATTTCTCTAGAAAAGGAGTTGACAGTGGCAGAAAATGAATTTGATGATGCACTGAAGAAAATGGAGGAAACAAAATGCAACATTCTAGAAGATATAAATAAAGTGTTTACAGAACTACAGGGAAAAACTAATAAAAAGAAAGAAAACGTGTTATCTATATTCAGAAACAAGGCCGTTCAAGTAAAAGACGCTCACTACAAAGCATTGCAAGTGCTTCAAAGAAACCGCTCAATCGTACAGCTGGAAGAGGACAATGATTTACAAAAGATACTAAACTACAAAGCGTATGATGAAACATGTTTCGCAACTCATGAACACCATTTGGACAAAGTCCATAATGATCTTGATGACCCTATTGTTGTGCATGGCAGATCCTTAAATGTGGTACAAGAGGTTCAATCTGGTGTTTTCGGAAATCTTGTGGTTGACCTCCAATATAGTTCTACAGAAGACGGGTCCATCCCTGATGGAAGTGGATTGCTGAAAAAAGCTTTCGTGATAAAAACAATTCAAACTAAAGAAAGAAACATTTTGCGCTTTGTGTGTCACCAATCAGGTCTTTGGATATGTAATCATAATATTGTTATTTCTTATGCAGATATTAATAGACGTTCGTCTGAAAATCCAGATATTCAAATAGCGTGTCTAAAAAGACCACACGACATTACGATAATCAATAAGGAAATATGCTATAGCTGTGGAAGTGAAGGGGTTTTCATTGTGGAAAATGGAGAGTCGAAACTGTGTCTTTCAATTCCTGGATGGCTAGCCGAAGGATTGTGTGCAACAAGTAAAAATGAGATTCTTGTTTGTGTCTCCAATTCTTCGTCACAAGAAATTAAGATTATCAGATGTGATGCATCGAGGGACAAAACAAAATTAAAGATAACTCAAGAAATTCAATTCAATGGAGAACAACCTTTATTTCAATTCGGAGAATACGAACTCTTTATAGCTGAAAACGAAAATGAAGATATTTGTGTCTCAAACACAAATGCTGATGCAGTCATAGTCGTCGACAAATTGGGAAAATTAAGATTCAAGTACCAAGGAGAAGTTATGTTTGATAAAATATTATTTAGACCTGACCAAATCATCACGGACTCTCTTTGTAATATTATTGTAACCGATTATATGAATAACTGCTTGCATATTCTTGATCAAAATGGCTTATATCTTAAATGTGTGGACAATTGTGGATTAGACTTTCCCATACCTATAGATATTGACGAGAATGGTGATCTGCTTGTTGGGATGTACCTTTCCGGGCAGATTAAAGTTATACGTTATCGAACTTGATGGACCAAAAAGATTATTATTATACATGTAACAAGATAGGACAAATGATTATTTGTATCAATTCATAGATAGGTGTGGAACTATTATACAAACGTTTCAAAAGGAAAAGAAGTCCATGTTTATCTCTGCTGACTTAGAATTACTTTAGTAAGACATATGTTTATTAATATTCCTACCAGCTCAAAGATAGTTGTGGAACTATAGTACAGACGTTTCAAACGAAAAACAGGACATAGGCTTATCTCTGCTGACTTACACTTTTATTTTGACAGGTATAACTGATCTTTGTTCCCCCCCCCCCTTCTCCTCGGCTTCATTTTTCTTGGTTTCTGAACTTGATTAAAAGTATAAATTTAATTAAGTACATGGCGGTTTCAGACCACAAGAAGGTTTTATGAATTATATAATTAATTATGCCGCATATTATGTAATCAGTGTTTACTTATCTATCATATTCATAATTCTGATTAATTTTGCTGTGGTTGTTTGAGACAGATAGTATATAATAGAGGTTAATGGATAATTTTATGGATTTCTTTACCAATACTAACATAATTAATAACAAGTATTTTCAATAATTAAAGTCACATTTGTGGCAAAGTGATACATATCTTAAAGTGTTCTGTTGTTCATTAAAATGGAGAGTGAAGGCGATTTCTTGAAATTCTGCGATAGTACAATAATTGTGAGTTGGTTTCATGACAATATGTACAGAGAAATGTTTTAACCCTTAAGGACAGATGAAACTAACACATTTTTTCTTTGGAGGAGACTTAATATCATGTCACAAGTTTAGAAAAATGGATAATTCATAGAATTTTTTCTCCTAAGAACTGGAAAATGAAATAGACTTGGGAAATATTAGTAATATTTCAATATAATTACAAATATGGACAAAAGACACTCAGTTCAGATTTATAGATGAAAATAAATTTCAGAACATGTTACCTTGGTGCTAAAAGTGTAATATAAACTTTAGAAAAATATAGTAAGTCAAGTAAATCTTTTTTTAGAAAAAAGAAAATTGGTTAAAATCAGCCTAACTTATTTTGCTGATTTTTTGTCATTTTGTTTTTTCCTCATAAAATCACCTGGCTTGGTATATTTTTGGTAGAAAAAAATCTAAGAATTATCCACTTTTCTAAACTTGTGACATGATATCAAGTCCCTTTCAAAGAAAAAATGTTTGCATCATCTGTCCTTAAAAGGTTTGAGAAGATCCATAAATGAGTTATTTTATCAAAATGAATTTGCTTTTGCAATTAAATGTACAAACATATTATAATAGATCAAACAATAATAAATTAATATGCTTATTCATTCAGATTCATTTTTGAATTCATTTTCTGTATAAAAGCATTTTAACACCATAGAATAAAATTTCTAATGAGCGAAGAAAACTTATTTTCAGTGAGATCTGTATACTTTCCTTATCACTGATTTCAGGATCAAAGGATAAAAATCTTATTGACACACTAAAAATAGCTTCTCCGGTTTGCCGCCAGAGAAACCAAAAAAAACCTTTTAAAAGCGACAATAGGAAATAAACAGCAAATTATGGTTGAAGTACTGCTTATTTTGAGTTTAAGGTATCCGACCCATATTAGGACCAAATTTTTTAACCTTAATTATCAGTTGTTTGTAAAATATCCTGATATTATTTTTATAGAGTAGAAAGGATTTACCATGAGAAATTTTCAAAAAAATTATTATCTAAGCAGAGATTAATTATTGAAGAATCATTGAAGTTTATGGAAGGAAGTAAGTTTTTCAAGATAAAAAAATTAGTACTACCAATATCAAAAAATGCTCTGGTGGAAAGATGTATTTGATGATTGGGAATAGAAAAAAAATTAGAAATAATTTTTTTACCTGTCAGATTTTTGTAAATTAATTTTTATTGAGTAAAATCAAAGGGAGATAACTCGTCAAGGGCAGGAAAAGGTCATAAATTAGGACATATCCCACTCTTACATTCTGATACTCGAAGATGAAAATTAATTCTAAATACACCGAGTATTCAGCCCATACATATCTATTATGCATTCAATTCCATTGAATCTGAGGCTAATATGGATCGGATATCTTAACATTAAAAATCGCCATGCATAGTGTATTTGTTTTTCGGTGTTTAGAATTCAGATGAAATTCTCAATTATATATGTTGAAATACGACGCAAACTGCTTTATCTTATCATATCCATTCATACTCTATTGTTTTCCGATACTATTATGTTTATTTAATCACATTTGCGTCTTTGTCATTTTTCAAGTGAACTATAATGTTAATAGAGGGGGGGGGTCTAGAGAAGTTACCTAGTACAAGTACGAAACTATGGGCTCCTCTAATTCTCTATTATCAGTAGGAAATAAAATCAAGCAGCAAGTGCCTGTAGGTATTCTAAAGATGCATTATAATTATAAAGGGTCCTTGTTTAATTCCTAAGATTTTTTAAAAATAATTATTGATTGATTTTCGGTATTTTGTATTAAGCTTGATATTTTTAGTATAGAGAGCAGGGGGTTAGAGTCACAGGAATCTCGGATTAAGGCACGTGACTCTTGGAAATGAAAACACTTAGTAAATGCCCACTGAAAATCGTGCGCGGAAAAAATCTGGACACAGTCGTTTTCAGTTTCTTTAAAGATGCCGTGAAAAGTTCATGTATGTTGGATTGCTTCACATTATTTTAAGCGGTAAGGATAACTCAATTTTCCCCCATTCAATTTAATTGTTTCATTTATCTTACAATATCCTAAAGGTTAAGTAAGTAACACTTTCCTATGTTAGTGATATTTAATGTTTCTTTGAATACATGAGCAAAACAGGGATTTGATATTTAATGAATTCCTCACATATCAAAACTGTTTCCAAGTAGATTTCACTTGCGCAAGTTTGCACCAAAGTCTTTCAAAAAGTACAAAAATATAAGATGTATTGTAGATTGTACAGAGGTATTTGTTCAACAACCTAGACACCCCTACCAATGTTATTGTAATTTAAATTCAAGACACGTGGATTAGGTTTACCTATTCAAAGGTTATAGGGTAGAACCGGTTTTATAAACAAAATTGGCAGTCAACAGGATATTGCTATAGTCTGTTTCTTTTAAAAACATGTCCTGTAAAAATGTGATTACAGACCTTTTTGAAAGACTTTCATAATTTTCAACAGGAAAAGGGTGGCTAAAGGAGGGGGTGTTAGATTAACAATATATCTTATCACATTTAGATTATTAGAGCTCACTAAAGTGACCGATACGCCGGTAAAAAATGTATAATATCATTTACACTGACAAACCTTTGTTTGCCTTATATAGCTATTGTTATAAATGCGCACAGAGGATCTTACCATGGGCAACTGACCAATCATTGAATGAATAGCAACGTTTACGCCAAATAAATGTTTACATTTTCCTTCGAACGCGTTGTTCAGGTCAATCTATGATCATGTCAATGGACTGCAAAATAAAAAAAAAAAAACAAAATACAAATATAAGAAACTTTGAAAGATGTTACGGGCGTTTTTAATTTGTTGTTAACTAGAGAAAAAAAACGTTTAACAAAATATAGTTTGTGTCTAGTTCAGAACACCAGCGCTTCGAGGGTAAGGAAAACGAGCAGCATCTCTTATGCATTTAATGGACAAAAGTTTGTTTACATTCGTGATCACGTGTTCGACCAAGGAATCCACTTGACAATTGTATTCACCGATAGTACAACAAAGGAATTAATACTATTACAGATGCAAATCGCTTTGCACTGTGACTTCCAAAAACCTAGACTTCCGCCGTTTATTTAAAAAATGAATTGTTTGTCATTGTGAGCATGAAAATAATAAAGTTTTTCAAACTGTTTTTCATTTATCATCAGATTTTTCTTTTTTCAATCGTAAAATGCCTGTAGTATTCGTAGTTACCAATAATGCAATTCTCATTGATTCAGCTGATTTGTCAGTAAAAATCATGTTGGTGCCTTATTTGCTAATCTGACGCAAAAATATAGTCCCAGTTTCCATGCAAAAATATTTATCCAAAAAGAAATTTTTATTCACGACTGCAGAAACCATGTCTCTACGTGCTAGTCACTTCCTAACCACATTTTCGTGAATAATTTACCCTATCTCGCTGAAGTCTCGCTAACTCTCGCCAAAGCCACTGCCAGAGCTACTCTGAACTCATCGATTTTTATAACTTGCAGAACACAGAAAAATAAAAGGTTCCGAACACATTAGTAGAGACTTAGGTAAATAGGGAATTTGTTATTCTTCATACAAGGGTCATACTTCATATAAATTTCTTGTTGCATCGTTTTTCAGTTTCTTTTAGGACGTAGTGAAAAGTACATATGTGTTGGTTAACTTTGAATTATTTTAAGACGTCTCCGCCCCGCAAGATTGTGTTTTTTGTTCTTGTAATGACTATTAACATGTAAAATATAAAAGAAATATTCATTATCATGTTTAGAAATATTTATTTATTTATTCTAATTAATTTTAATTCTTAACTTTATTTATTTATACATGTATATTCATTCATAATGAAACATCGTTTTGAGAATTTAAAATCAGTCTTTATTTCTGCACAATTTGAAGATCATATTGAAAACATAATCAAGAGTCATTTGTTTAATTAACACACGCACTGGTAATTTTTAAATCTTTAAATAATTAAGAACCTTTTACACACTGACAAAAAATGTTTTTTGGACTTTGAGAAAATTATATAGTGTAAAGGAGGCTATTTTCATTTCTAATATAGGGAGCGTGCCTTCTTTATCTAGGAAAAAACTTTGAAGACAGTGAAGTAATGGCAAAGAAAAATTGCATTTGATTATTCAAATGGAGAAAATACATGCAAATAAAGTTTTCAATTACTCTATCTTGGTCTAACATAATGTTTAGAATACATGGATTTATATAAAATTTTGTCATACAGTGCAGATTACAATTTATTCTTTTTTTAATGTCAAATGGTGGGTCAGTCTAACTACACGCAAGTACCCTGAAATTAGGGTGCAGAGTAGAGAGGGTCCTTAAAGAAGTATTTATATAATGAATGTTTCTTTACTTTACAGATTTGGTTATATATCCACTGCTAGTATACAAAAAAAAACATGTATTAAAATTCAGATAACAGCTGATTTAATTTGCAACCAATAAATAAATAAATTTCATCATGATAACAATACAACGGCTTAAAATATGCTCCCGATGCCCAAAGGGAATTCAGTTTGTTTGCAAAAGTTGCCAGGATAGTTTCTGTGAAAAATGCCTGAACCAACACGTGAATGGATTAAGACATGTCCAACACTCAATAGTTCTGTACAGACACAAGAACTCTAATATGGACATTCCATCCTGCAGCAAGCATCCTTGTTACAAACTTGATACTTTCTGTCGACAATGCAACGTCCCACTTTGTCTAAAATGTTGGAGTTCATCTAAAGTCCATGTCAAACATACCTTTGGTTACATGAAGGAATTCATAGAAAGGCAAAAGAAACAAATTTTAGCAGATTCGGCCATCTTACAATCAACTATCATGCCAAAACTACTAAACGAACGCATCTTTTTGGAAAAACAGTACACGGATGCAAACAATGAAATTGATGTAGTGTTAAAGAAAGCAGAGGAATCAAAATACAGAATCCTCGAGAACATTAACACAGTCTTTATTAAATTTCGAAAACGAATGAATGTTGAAAAGGAAATTATACAATCAAAATTTCAAAACCAGAATGTTCGTGTGGATGAAGCTTATTCTAAAGCCTCACAGGAGCTTCAGAAATACCGTGATATAGTTCAATTGGATGATGAAAACGATTTTTTAAAAATGATATTAAGCTTCAAAAAGGATGACCAGGCATACCCTATCAAAGGCCACTTTTCCTGTGACAATCAAAGTAATATGAAATCATCTCCCATTTTTGTCCAAGGGAAGTTTCTTAGTCTGGTACAAGAAGTTCAGGATGGTGGATTCGGAAACATTGAGGTTGATCTCCATTATACTTCTGCAGAAGACACGGTCTCCCATGATGGACCAGGATTGCTAAACAAAGCTTTAGTTATAAAAACGATTCAAGCAAAGACCAGGAACATTTTGCGGTTTGTGTATGCGGGATCCGGTATATGGATATGTAACCCGAAATCAATAATATACCACGTTCATTTACTTGGGAATTCAACCGATGAAAAAAAGGAAATAATGTGTTCAGATAGGCCACGTGATATTACGATGGTTGATAATGAAATATTCTACAGCTGTGGAAAAGAGGGTGTTTTCGGTGTGGAAGATTGTGTGTCAAAATCGTTACTCTCAATTCCCGGATGGATTGCCGAAGGACTGTGTGCAACAAGTACAGGCGGACTTCTGGTTTGTGTCTGTAATGCGGTTTCAAAGGAAGTTAAGATTATCAGGTGTAATATGTCTAGGATAAGTGGGGATTTAATATCAACTCAAGAAATCCAATTTAATGGAGAGAAACCTTTGTTTCATTTCGGAAAATTTGAACACTTTGTTGCCGAAAATAAAAATGGGGACGTCTGTGTCTCTGATGCTAATGCTGTTGCAGTTATTGCAGTTGACAAGGCAGGGAAATTCAGATTTAAGTTCCAAGGAAAAGTTATCATTTACAAAAAAATATTTTCGCCGGACCAAATCACCACGGACGTTGAATGCAATATTATCGTATCTGATTACATGAACAATTGTTTACACATTCTAGACCAAATTGGTTCGTATTTAAAATGTGTTGATAATTGTGGATTAGACTTTCCCATACCTTTAGATATTGACGAGGAAGGTAATCTGCTGGTTGGGATGTACCTCACCGGACAGATTAAAGTGATACGATATCGCAAATGACGGTTAAAATAGAAAACCTCTAATATCAAACAAACATAATCCTGTAATCAGGATTTACCGAATTAATAAAATTTCTTTGAAAAGATTTATTTATTTCTGTTGATTGAGATTTCTGCAGAGTTGAGTTTTATCTTTTGTTGATTCCGTCGGATTGAAAAATGTCAAGGTAAATATCCAAACATAGCCTTATCTCGACTTTGTATTGTTTGTTTCTTGTTTAACGTTCCTCTCGAGAATTTTTCACTCATATTGAGATGTCACCACTTGCCGGTTGAGAGCCGCAAATTTTGACCTATATTCGACACTTTAGGCGTCTGTTTAAACAGTCTCATCCGAAGGACCGGTGTCTACTCTCCACATTGATGCTACAGTGTTGATTTTACAGTGTTTAGTTTTATAAAATTTTATATTTAGTTGACTGTTGTATATAAATGGTATCTACTCGCCCTATTATTTTATATATGTACTTTTTAAAACAAACAAGTTCATCAAGGATATGAAACCCTATCAAGTCTCAGCCTTATGTCCATATTGTTTCGTGCCTTATTTTTGTATTTTATATATATAAGCAATAAATTTTTGAACCTAGTACAAAAATCATTAAAAAAATTTTGAAAAGAATCAGAGTGCCAGACATTGTTTTTCTTCGTTTTAAAAAACTTCATTTTTCAAGCAACTAAACTTATTTTAAAGCAAACAAAGTTAACATATCCACTGTCTCCCGTATGGTCGATCATTTGTCTTTGAGTCTCCTGACTTTCATTTCTTATCTTCTCCAATATTTATTTATTTGAGTCCATGTGTCCCAGGTAGCTCCTTCGCCATCACCTTAAAATAGAACAATCATTTCATTCTCAAGCGATACATGTCCTGTCAAATGCACTGTAGTTATTGTAATAGGATAGACAGCCAGACAGACAGGCAGACGTGTACAAATAGATTAAGGACTGCAGTGATATTGCATGGTATTGTGTTATATATCATCCACTTGTTATTGCTTAATTGTTACCTAAGTAAATATATCAAAAATTGGATTCTGAATAGAAGATACATCTAGATCTAATACATATATCATATTGGGTGCACTGAACCCATTTTTTGTTCAGCTAATATCATTTATCTAGCTGAAAGGAATTGGTCATCCTGGTATAAAAGACATATTGACATATACATCTGAATATTCAAATAAATTGCTTTATTGTATCATTATTATATACATTAATAATTGTAAAGTCAGTTTTATGCTTTGTCCTTTTTTCCAATGTCTTTGTACAAGAAAAAACATCAAATAAATTAATGGCTGTAAACCTCAAAAAACGATTTACTCAGCACGTCACAAAACAGCAAGGTTTCTCATATCTTCGCTAGGCAAGGGTTTTCGGTCCGCTCCCAATGTGGGACTGAAAACACTGTGCTATAGATTGATCGAGTGATTGTATACTTAGTATTGTATTACCTCCGATTCGAGAATTTTTCACTCATATAGAGACGTCATCATATACCGGTGAAGTGCTTCAAATTCCGACCTCTGCTCGGCACTCAGGGTCATTTTACTGTGGGGGGGAGGGGGGGGGTCTCTTTGTGCAATGCCTGCCATGACATGGAGCCTTGTTTTTTTTAAGGTTTCTTTCGAAGGACCCGTATATTATCACTGTGCGTAGCTTAGTTATAAATTTTGCGAGTTACGAGGTATGCTGAGAACCCTTATCAATACATAAAACAATCTAATTGTATCGAAGGATAAAGGCAGTTAAAATGTAAATATTAAGGAAAAAATGTCTTTTTTTTCGGTTTTACAATAAAAGTTGAGCAAATTGCTTGCATGACAATTTTACGCCTAGTTAAAGTATCATGCAAGAATATACAAGCGTATACTGATCACATCAAAAAAAAAATTAAGTAGACAGTAATAAATCTGCCGTTCCTGAGTAACCATTTGCTGTAATTGTGTAGTTAGTGCTGGCATTTGCAACCAAAAAGATAATGTATTCAGCGTAAAAAGATCTCTCATTATGAACAACGATGTCTAATCGCAATATACTGTTGCCATTTGTCGTCAACAAGTGAAGAATTTCACTCCCTGAAGAAAAAGGGGAAATTTATGTTTTATAAAAGGCGGTCATTTTAAAGAAGCTGAAGCTGGAAATAATACAGAATATAAAACTGATAGCATAAATTGTTGTACAATGAGTTTTAAGGGTGGTATAGGTGTGACCGGTCGACGGGGATGCTTTCGCATCAATGGCATCTGATCAACAGTATGTATACATATGTTTTCAGTACTAAACCTTCTTGGGGTCTGAAACCACCATGCACCTAATTAAATTTACACTTTTGATTAAGTTCAGACCCCAACAAAAAAGAAGCAAAGGGGAATGGGGGCAAAGTTTATGTATACCTGTCAAAATAAAAACTAAAGTAAGTGTAAGTCAGCAGAAACAATCCTACGCCCTGTTTTTCCTTTTTAAACGTTGTTGCTTTGTTCCACGCCTATCTATGAGCTCGAAGGAATAATAAACATATGTCTTACTAAAAAGTAATTCTCAGTCAGCAGAGATAAACATGGACTTCTTTTCCTTTTGAAAAGTTTGTTTATTAGTTCCACACCTATCTATGAACGAGTTGAAATAATCATATGTCCTATCCTGAGGATGGCAACAATCAAAGAACAACAACAACAACAACAACGAATGAGATGCTGACCATTCAGACAATCAATTGACCCGAAAAAAAGGGGGGGGGGTGAACTTGTCTTGACTACTTTATACAGTTTATTTATTTATTCTAGAATCTGCAAACCTGAAAAAGGTGATGAAATATTGTGTCCAGTTGTGCAACGTGATATTACGATGGTCGATCATGTAATATATTACAGCGGGGGAATAGAGGGCGTTTTCAGTGTGGAAGATGGTGTGTCAAAATTGCTTCTAGGAAAACGTGATTGGCGGACCGAAGGACTCTGTGCAACAAGTACAGGCGGACTTATGGTTTGTGTTTCTAATATGTCTTCAAAGGAGGTTAAGGTTATCAGATGTGAAATGTCAAAGATGAGAAAGGAATTAATAATAACACAAGAAATTCAGGCTACAAATGAGAAACCTTTGTTTCAGTATGGAAAATTCGGACACTTTGTTGCAGAAAATAAAAATCAAGACATCTGTGTTTCTGACACAAATGCTGAGGCAGTCATTGTAGTCGACAAATTGGGAAAATTTAAATTTAAGTTCCAGAGAGAGTTTTTTTTTAGGAGAACGGTATTTAGTCCTGACCAAATCATCACGGACTCTCTTTGTAATATTATTGTTACTGATTATATGAATAACTGTTTGCATATTCTTGATCAAAATGGCTTATATCTTAAATGTGTGGACAATTGTGGATTAGACTTTCCCATTCCTTTAGATATTGACGAGAATGGTGATCTGCTGGTTGGGATGTCCCGCTCCAAGCAGATTAAAGTGATACGTTATAGAATTTGATTTATAATAACACTATTCGTTTAATCTAACAATAATGATTTATCGTCGTTATGAATTTATATTCATTTTCTTTTGACAATTCATTTTCTGTAAAGTAGCATTTGAACAACATAGAATTAAATTTCTTATGAATGGAGCAAAACTAATGGGAGAAAACATTATTCAGTCAGATTTGTACACCTACCTAAATTTATCCTTATCAATATAAATTACATATAATGATTTCAGAATGAATGTGTCAATACAAGTATATATATAAATATATATATATATATATATATATATATATATATATATATATATATATATATATTAAAAAAAAGTAAAAAGAAAACACAAAAATCCTCAGTTAAGCTTTAGCGCTTTCATTTTCAATCTTCAGAAGCTTACAATAGTATCATAGTAACCTATAATAAATCGATTGTCATGGATAACAAACTCCTTGGCATGCAAAAATCGGTTCTCTTTTTTCTTTTTGCCTTTTGATTTGCCCTTTTATCTTTGAATGGGTCAACCTACACCACGTGGCTGAAATTGTAAATATTAAAAACTTTAGTAAGGGGTGTTTCAGAGTATAAGCGTTTAAACCATGAAACGATGGTGCGATAACGATGGAGCAATGGTGCGATATATCGCGATAGCGATAATGCAATGACGCGATAATGCGATAACGATGCTGCGATTGCACAATGCAGCGATAGTGAATATCGCTTTATCGCCATCGTACCATCGTCGTGTCATCGCTTTCGCACCATTGCGTTATCGATCGCGCTATCGCTTCACCTTTCCATTGTATCATCGTCTTCGCATTGTCCCGCCATCGGATCATCGTCATTGCACAATCGCACCATCGCTTTATCGTCATCGTATTATCGCCTAATCGCACCATCAACCTAAAACTCGATGGTGCGTTGATGCTATAGTGAACTGCATGGCCCTATCCGGATTCTATAGGAAATAACGGAAAATTCCGTCGACAATTGGGTGTGTAAGCAATATCTTACAATTAGTATGAAAAACGTCAGTCAGCATTGATATGATAGATTGTAAATGCTGACCAGGTCATTGTATTGACCATAGAACTTTACGTAGAACCTACGACATCATAACTAGTGAATGTGTTTAGCCTGTGCTAGATCCATTATGACCCCATATGTCATTCAATGTCACATTTTCCCGTACATAACAGCTTCAATAGAAATGATAGAAAATATAACATTTTGAAATTCAAAATCATGCCAAAATTATCTTAATTCAATTTATTTTTTGGTTATAATGCGTGATGACAATATATTTTTGGAATTTGAGAAACATGTGGGTACCTTTCATTTACTTGATCTTGACCTTAATTAAGTTGACAATCCAAGTCTATCTTGTGTAATGAAATTGAAATGTATACAACTTACTGTGATAATGTGAATGGTATGTAGCTATTTGGAACGCAAACTATTGATGAAATGTGTCTAAGTAAAATATGTACGTGTTGTAGATCGTGCGATCGTTTATACATTTTTGCGATATCTATCATGAATATATGTGCATTCCTTGTCATTATTACTTGTTACTTATTTATATTCTTGGTGTTTGTTTATAATTTTCCTATCAAATATGATATTTTAAAATAAAGTTTACAAATTTTGGTAAACATTTTTAATCTTGAAGTAACCCCAAACATGCAATTAATAATCAAATTCTGTATAGGTACAAAAAGGTCAAGAATATTAGCATCGGTAATATAACCTCATTAGTAATAGGCGAAGGATATATATTTTAATCCTTTTTGTAATCATTTGGGAATGTTCTTCATATTAAAGATTGAAACATTGTGACAAAGACTTCTGAAAAATATTTACAAATGAAGGGTGGAAAATTGACTAAAAATAGAATTCATTTGCCTATTTATTTTAATATATATATATATATATATATATATATATATATATATATATATATATATATATATATATATATATATATATATATATATATATAGACTTATCTTTTATGTCAATTAAATAAAAAAGAAATTATTCTTGAAAAAATATTGCTTATTATTGTTCACTTAATAAAGTATATAAACGACGATGTTTGAAGAGCTATTTCTGTGATTTTTCATTTTCTCTTCGTGACAAGTACCCCTGAACATGTGTAGTCACAGTATGTAATTACCATACCAAGTTTCACAGGCTGTACTAGATTTAAAAGCAAGGAAAACATATCATGGGCTTTTAACTGATTGATAATTAAGCACGTACTAATTTATAATTTTGAAAAGTTTGAAAATCATGTGACAAAGACTTTTCTGACAAGATTCTACCTTAACTTACGAAATGATTACTTTCAACGTTCTTGTGTCATCAACCTGTTCAACCTTGCTTTAGAAATTGTTCACATGTAGAGCATCTCTTGCTTATTGAATTAACTGAGAGATATAAACCCCATATGTGAAAAGGGTATATTGCTGCATTGGTAAGTGAAAATATACAGTTATCGCGCTTATCATAGAGCCATCATAATCATGTGGGTAAATACTTTTTACAATGTAGTAAAAAAATGTTAAATGAAAAATAAGAGAGTCATCATGACTTTTTGTACAAACAATAACGGAAGCCGAGGTAGGTACCGGTATAATAGTTGCCAGGTAAAAAAAATTCTGGTGGCCGCCAGAAAATGTATTTCTTTGAAAATATTCAACTAAATGCATACTCTCTTCCATCGGCTCATATATTCACCTCTGTCGTTAAATCGCGTATAACACAGTGATAAACACGAGAAATATAATACGTTTGTTTTAATTCATTATAATTCAATTTCTACCAATTTCTACCCATTGCAGAGGTGTTTGAGAGAGAAAAGAACGTCAACTCTGCATGGGAGGTTGCTAAATATGATATTTAACTTCAAAAAGGATGACCAGGCATACCTCATCAATTGCCGTTTTTCCTGTGACTTTCAAAAAAAAAATAAAATCTCCCATTGCTGTTCAAGGGAAGTTTCTTAGTCAGGTACAAGAAGTTCAGGATGGTGGATTCGGAAGCCTTGGGGTTGATGTCCATTATAATTCTGCAGAAGACACGGTTTCCCATGATGGATCAGGATTGCTAAACAAAGCTTTAGTTATAAAAACGATTCATACGAAGACCACGAACATTTTTAGCTTTGTGTGTGAAGGATCTATTGTGTTGATATGTTACAGGAAACCAGTAATTTACAACTTACATTTTATTCCACCGATGAAAAAGGATAATGAAATAATGTGTCCAGATCCGCCAAGTGATATTACGATGGTCGATCATGGAATATTCTACAGCATGGGGAGGAGAGGGTGTTTCAAAACATCTACTAGCAATTCGTGATTGGCTGACCGAAGGACTCAGTGCAACCAGAAAAGGCGGACCTCTGGTTTGTGTCACTTATATGTTTACAAAGAAAGTTAAGATTATCAGATGTGATAAGTCGAGGATAAGCGGGGAATTGATAATAAGTCAAGAAATTCAGTTTAATAGAAAGATACCTTTATTTTATTTTTGGAATATTCATTCATTTTGTTACAGAAAACAAAAATTGAGACGTCTGTATCTCCGATCCTAATGCTGTTGCAGTCATTGTAGTTGAGAAGGCAGGGAAATTCAGATTTAAGTTCCAAGGAAAAGTTATAATTCGCAAAACATTATTTCTCTCGGACCAAATAACTACAGATGCTCTATGCGATATTATTGTAACTTATTATATGAACAATTGTTTGCACATTCTAGATCAAAATGGTTCGTATCTGAAATTTGTGGACAACTGTGGATTAGACGCTCCCATCCCTTTAGATATTGACGAGGAAGGTTATCTGCTGGTTGGGAAGTGCCGCTCCAAGCATATTAAAGTGATACGATATCGCAAATGACGGTTAAAAAAGAAATACCTTTGAGAGAAAACAAACATTATCCTGTAATTAGGATTTATCCAATTTTTTAACACTCTTTCTGATAACATGATTTCTGTTTTTTGAGATTTCTGCAGAGTTGAGTTCTATTTTTTTTATTCCGCCGGGTTAAAAAATGTCCTGGTAAATGTCCAAACAAAGCATCTCCATTTTGTCTTATTTTGTTTGTTTGCTTCTTTTTTAACGTCCCTCTCGAGCATTTGTCACTTACATTGAGACGCCACCACTTGTCGACGGATAGCTGCAAATGTTCACCTATACTCTTTAAACAGTCTCATCCGAAGAACCTACGTACATGTACTCTCAATTTTGATTTGTTTGGTTTTACAGTGTTTAGTTTTATAAAATTTTATATTTAGTTGACTGTTCTATATAAATGGTATCTACTCGCCCTATTATTTTATACATGTACTTTTTAAAACAAACAAGTTCGTCAAAGGTATGAAACCCTATCAAAGTCTCAGCCTTATGTGCATATTCTCTCTTTTAATAACATTTCAACGCTAGAAGAATTGCCTTATTTTTGTCTTTTTTGCCATATGTGCAATAAACCTTTGAACCTAGTAAAATTAGACTTTTAGGTACTTAGATGTTGGTTATGGAATTAATTTTTGAAGCGGATATTAGGAATCTGATTCTCATATTTATGAAGTATTTTTAAAAGATGCACGTTTTGAAGTACAAAACAAGAGATAAGCCACCGGGGCTACTATATATATAGATTTATAATTCTCCTTCACTACCAAGTCACGTGGGTATCACATGAGATATGTTACTCTTCTATACAAAGATTAAATTTTATCATGTGGCACAAAATCTTGTTTTTGTGTTTTTTCTAATTTATATACTCATCAAAAGCTCATTTAAAACATTCCATTTGTTTTAGGCTTGCAGCATACTTAAATTATATATATAAATGCATAGATTTTTTTTATGGGCTTGAAGTCCCCATCCCATCCCGGAAAAAAACTTTGAATAATAATTTTCTATGCACTTTGCAAATGATTCAGTAAAAACGTAAGAATATCGATAACTTTAAAAATCTCTTTTTCAATAATGACTTGGAATAATCATTATTATTTAAATACAACGTATCAATTATTCATGGAGAATTTTTTTTCTTTAATCCTAACATTTATAACAAAAATTTTAGTCATCTATAAAGTACAAAGTATAAAGTACAATTTATAAAGTAAGACCTGATGAGAACTCATTTTAGGATATTCAGCTTCGTTTGTTTTTATTGTTCCAAGGAGCTGCAGGTATATCAAGAAATGAAAGATGAAAAATCATTCAAAAAATTGTGAAAAGAATCAGAGAGCCAGACATTGTTTTCTTTGTTTTAATAAACTTAATTTTTTCAAGCAACTTAACCAATTTAGCTAACAAAGTTAACTTATCCACTGTCTCACGTTTCCGTTTGGTCGCTCATTTGTTTCTCCTGATCTTCATTTCTGATCTTCTCAAATATTTAGTTATTTGAGTCCATGTGTCCCAGGTAGCTCCTTCGCCATCACCTTAAAATATGAAAATCATTATATTCCCAAGAGATACAGATACAACGTCTTGTCATATGTACTGTAGTTATTGTAATAGGATAGACAGACAGACAGACAGACAGACAGACGTGTACAAATAGATTAAGGACTACAGTGATATCGGTCAACACATTATTGTTTAATTGTTATCTAAATAGATATATCAAAAATTGGATTCTGAATAAAAGATACATCTAGATCCGATATCATATGTGATGCACTGAGCCCATTTTTTGCTCAGTTAATATCATTTATCTAGCTGAAAGGAATTGGTCATCCTGGTATACAAGACATTTTGACATATATATCTGAATATGCAAATAAATCGTTTTATTAATTGTATATAAATTATTGTAAAGTCAGTTTTATGCTTTATCTTTTTCCCCAATGTCTTTCTTCAAAAAACAAACCCCTCAAATAAAGTAATTGCTAAAAAACTAAAAAAAAAAACAAGCAAATTCAAGGAATTGTGGTCCCCCGCTTTCGGTGTCTTTTTGGGTGAGATGTCATTTTTTATGACACATTGTGCGAAATATGAACATCCTGTCATTTATTTTGAAATCATCACTGATCTCGAAGGTCAAAGGTTAAAAGTTTTTGGTATTCAATGAAAGGTCTTCTCGGAAAGATAACGTATGTAAAGTATGAAAAGCCTAGCCCTTTCCATTCAAAAGTTATGGCCATGGTTAAAGTTTTTATATGTACGAAAAATTTCCAAGGTCAAAAGGTTAAGGTTGTTGATATCCAATGAAAGGTCTATTCACCAAAATATATATATATGAAATATGAAAATCCTAGTATCTACCATTCAAAAGTTATGGCCAGAGTAAAAGTTTGGAATTTTTGTGTAAAAGGGGTCAAACTTCAAGGTCAAGGTCAATATTTCAAAATTGTTGGTATCCACAGAAAGGTCTTGCCATAAAGAATACATATGTGAAAAATGAAAGTCCTAGCATCGGCAGTTCAAAAGTTGTGACCAAGGTCAAAGTTCTTGAAAAAAGTCTTACTCAAAGGTCAAGGTCAAAGGGTCAAAGTTCATGGTATCTAATGAAAGGTCTTCTTACAAGGATTACATATGTGAAGTATGAAAGCTCTAGCCCCAACCTTTCAAAAGTTATGGTCAAGGTTTAAGTTTTTTATAAGTACGGAAATCTCCATGGCCAAGGTCAAAAGGTCAAAGTTGTTGGAATCCAGTGAAAGGTCTTGCCACAAAAAATATATATGTGAAATATAAAAGTCCTAGTTTCTACCATTCAAAAGATATGGCCAAAGTAAAAGTTAGGATTTTTTGTGTAAAAGTGGGTCAAACTCCAAGGTCAAGGTCAAAAGGTCAAATTTGGTGGTACCCAAAGAAAGGCCTTGTCACAAGGAATACACTTGTGAAATATGAGCTCAGCTAAATCAAAAGTTATGGGCAAGGTTAAAGTTTTTGTGACGGACTGACAGACGGACAGCTAGACAGACTGACGGACAGACGAATGAGATTTAATGTCCCCTCGCTTTCGCGAAAGCGGGGGACAAAAACGAATTTGCTTAGCACGTCACAGAATGGCAAAATTTCTCACTAATCCTCTAGACAAGGGTTTTCGGTCCTCTAGCTCTCTATATAAGACTGAAAACGCTTTGCTAGCGATTGACTGAGTGACTGTGACTGTTTTACCTCCCATTCAAGAATTTTTCACTCATGTTGAGACGTCACCATATACCGGTGAAGGGCTTCAATTAAATTTAGACCTTTGCTTGGGACTTAGGGTCATTGTACAGGAGGGTCGTTTTCTGCCAACGTCTGCAATGACACTGGGCCTTTTTTTTTTTTTAGGTCTCATCCGAAGGAACCGTATCTTTCACAAAGATGGTTTTTCTCACTTTGTGTTGCTTAGTTATACATCTGGGGAGTGACGGGGTATGCTGAAAATCCTTATCAATAGATAAAACATTTTTATTAAAGCGAAGGGTTAGGTAAAAATGTAGATATAAGGAAATATTTGTCTTCTTTCGGTTTTGCAATGATGAATGAGCAATTTTCTTGCGTGATAATTTTACGCATAGGCAAAGTATCCGCAAACAAACTCATTAATAACACCGTAAAACTAAAATAAAGTCGACAGTAACAAACCTGCCGTTCCTGAGTAACCATATGCTGTGATTGTGTAGTTGGTGCTGGCATTTGCAACCAAGAAGGTACTGTATTCAGCGTATGTAGTTCTCCCGTTATGATCAACCATGTCTACTCGCAATATACTGTTGCCACTTGTCGTCAACAAGTGAAGAATTTCACTCCCTGACGAAAAAGGGGAAATTTATGGTTTTTTAAAAAAGGGCGGTCATTTTAAAAAAGCTGAAACCAGAAATAATACAGACTACAAAACTGATAACATAAATTGTTGTACATTGAGTTTTGATGTTTGATAGGTAACATTAAATTACATGGAGCACACGGTAGGTGTGACCGGTCGACAGGAGATGCTTTCTCATCAATGGCACCTGATCATTCCTTTAAAGTTTTAAGAGGTCCGTTGTTAATCTGCTTCAAATTGCAATGTATTTTGAGCTGTATGTTATCTTCATTTCATCGATAAAAACAGTGTGTAACAAAAACAGTATTTATATGTTTTCAGAACAAACCCTCGGCAACATTGATAGCCGGGGTAAAGACGAATAATAACCCCCATAGAATAATGACCGGGGTCAAGTTCGTCAAGTACATCGGTCAAAAAGACATTGAGGTTCAAACTATGGCTTCAAATATCTGTTATAAATCTATTATGTATCACTCTGTTGGAAAAGGGGTCATTTTTCAACGGGGGTCAAATTTTTATAGGATGCACATAGACCCCTAGGCCTGTTTTTTCTTAAAAAAATAAATCATTTTTTTACGGTTGGGGTCATTTTTTGCATATAAGAATTACTCCTCGGTCATTATTATTCTATAGGGGTCATTATTCGTCTTTACACCGGTACTCAAATCAGACATGTATATTATGGACTAAAATTTTTATACGTACTTGCTTACTATATGAAGAAAAGGCGTTAATTATCTAAGCCAATACAAACCTAGCCAAAATTCTTGCAACAAATCCCCGAAACCCCTCACATAGTCTATCCAAGGCCTACTAAAATCTTCTGATCCGCCAAGCATTCTCTGGAAAACCTTCATTGGTAAAAATAAATGAAAGGACGATTTCGTTGCACTAATCAAGCTTTTATTATAAAGAAACAACAACATACAATCAATCAATCAAATGAATTCATTAATTATAACCTTACGTATCATTCTGTATTTTTATAGTTAAGAAATCTTGCTCTTTGGGATTCGATGGTGAATAAAGATCTTGCTACTTTGTAACGTCATGATCAATAACAAACCTAATTCTCCACCAAATTCATTACAAAACCTGAGGTACTGTTAGCACTGAGCTCACTAAATGATACCCCTGCCTCCCATTTGATTATAATGGCAGTGTCCATGTTTTGCTATGGGAGACCAGAAATATGTGTCCGATCAAAAATTTAAAAAAAGGAGGTCACACTGGCACTATGTAACAAAAACTTTGCAAAAAAAAAAGACACATAGAATTTCATTCAGTGATACAAGAGGAGTTAGGGATAGGAGATGGGTATCCCAAAACGTAACGGACGGACGGACACTCCCATCACTATATAGCACTCCCCCTCCCCCTGCTTTTCAAGCAGGATATATAATCAAGGTATCGAGAGTCACGGCCCAAAAATCACTGATCACTGCCCTTGTGCCGGGGCCTTGAAACAGCTTAAAGTCCGTGACAGTTATAAAGTAAATGGACACAATTTTATAACAAGTTGTTAGACAGACAGACATTCTTTAAACTAGAAGTACTGCGAGCACTGTGCTCGCTAAATGATACCCCTGCCTCCCATATGGTTATTGTGGCAAAGTCCATGTTTTGCTATGGATTACCCGAAATGAGTGTCAGATCTAAAAGTAAAATTGGAGGTGCAGAATGGCATTATGTAACAAAGAATCAGTAAAAGTATCAACAAATTTTATTCAGTGGTTTAGGAGGAGTTGAAGTTAAGGTATGGGTACATGTACCCTTCACTATATGGAAAGAATGGCAGTGTCCATTGTTTTGCCATGGGAAACCCGAATTATGTGTCCAATCAAAAAGTATATAAAGAGGCCACAATGGCACTATATAGCAAATAGTGAAAGTTTCATCAAATTCCATTCAGTGGTATAAAAGGAGTCGCGGATAAGAGATTAGTATCCCAGAGCGTAGCAGACGGACGGACATCCCGATCATTAGTATATACCCGCCCACTTTTCGTCACGACCCTTTTGAGTGGGACATAATACCATATTTTTCGAATAATTATTCCTTATTTGTGTTAATAACATGAATCCAATAGATTATATTTATATAGTACATGTATTTTAAGACATAATGTCCACACAAAGTCATCCCTTTGCTTATTCTACCAGAAGATTGTCTTATACATGAACTAAATTGTATAACATGGTTAGAATTCTCACGATCAGAAAAAATTTATTGGTGAATCCTAAAATAAATTTTATTAAAAAAATGTGTGATGAATCACATTGATTCTTAAAAGTTGGATGTATACAAACCGTCCATGCCAAATTTCCTTCTAAAGAACAATACACTTTGACATGCTGGCCCTTCATTGTGACGTTATAAATTCCGGAAGTGGTTTCAGAGCTAGATACGCAGTCGCAATCTGAGCAAGCTTCCTCTACGAAAGATGAATATGTGAACCAATTTTCACATTTCAGAAATTAATATTGTTACAGTACATATTTTTGATTATAGACTCACGGTCTAGTTTGTTGGGTATGCCAGGGCATTAGCGATAGTTGAAACGTGGGATAATTTGCATAACCGGCTTCCAACGTAAATTTTCAACTGTCATTGATTTCCCTGGCATACATGTACCAACAAACTTGACAATGATTCCTTATATTTACATTTATATAGAATTGTATAAAAGATTAAACTTTGATTTTAAAAAAAATTAAAAATGTATTGACGTTTTTTAAAACAAGTTTTAATTTTGATAATTCTTTTTTCCTTCAAGAGAGTGTCAAATTAAAATACCTACCATAAGGGGACCTTAATCATCAGATTTTATATACATTTGCATACTATAGGAATATGGGTAACGTTGAGATACTTTTCAGATTAGTTAACATAGAGAGCAAGGTTGCCTTTCTGAAACTTTTAACAGACAAGGTGTGCTAACAGTGTATTGTACATGTACTGCATAGGATATATGCATTTACATGTACAAATATGGAAGATAAGCAAGTGTGTGTCTACAAGGAAAAAAACATAATTATAAAAAAAATTAATTTAAATGAAAAATAAAAATAATTTTTTTTATGGCTTTTCCGTGACTTCGCGGTGTATCTCTTCACTTAAAATCAATTTTACTTAATACCGGTATATTTTGTACGAAGGATGAAATGGGTTTTTGATTAGGAACTACTGCATCATTCATTGAAGGAAACGACCCAATCCAGTGGTCATAGCCTATTTTGTTCTTTGATTAGTGAATATTTAAGCAGGAGTTTTCTTAATAAATAGATCTGCAATATGAGTGACATAAAATGATTGCATTAGATAAACAAACCTTGACTAAAATTTGGAGTTGTTGATTCTAGAATACTTCCATTTTCAGTTCCTGGGTTTCTCTAGGAAAAAAAGAGAAAATTGTCTTTCAATATTGAGTTTGTATATGCAGCTGAAGAAAAAATGATTATGGCGAATGACATTATAGAGGATTTGCAAAAGGTGTGCATGAACATTTCCCTGAGATTTCAGAATTCTATCTCATTTCAGCGAATGAAAAGCGAATACCTGTAAAGAAAATTCAATGGACAAATAAGTGGACTTTTGTCTAATTTCTAAATTTCTATGCATATTTACTATTTTGATTTCCGCTAAAATTTCCACACATTTTCTGTTTAAACGTCCTTTTTCCTGCAATTTAAACGTCCCGTCAACCAACTAAATGATCAACGCAGACTAACTAGTTTGTACATGTATAGATTTTTTTTTATTCTAGAGAAATATTGATTACATGTATATCAATTATAACTAATTAAATACTGAAAATGGTAAAAACTAAAATATGCTAAAATGTACGCACGGAATACTTTGTAGTACGCAGTACTGTCTTTTATACAATCTAAAAAATATACTAGTACATAACATTGAAAACAACAAACCCTTCGAAACCGCTTGCAGCTTGAACCAGAATTAGCCGTAAAATAATTCCTAGAACCATTACTAAGTCGGCATTGTCCGGTCTTATGGGGTCCACAAATCTCAATGGCCGTACAAAGTTTTTCGTCCATGCACATTTTGGCACACCGACGTTTCGTCATTAAAGGTGAAAGTTCAAAAGTAGCCATAGTCCCGATGTTGTCACTTTGGGAAACTATCTCTGTGAATTTAAATTTTCCAATGGCAATATTTCCTTCACAAATCGTTGTAAAATTAAGAAACATTAAATAAAGCAAAGGGATAATAGTTCGAAAATATTTTGATGAATACTGCATCTTCTTTGCACTGGAAACAGGGATTGCGCGACTAAAAAAAATTTTTCTAAAGGTTGAAAGATTTTTTACTTATCGCAGGAATGGAGTTGATATCACTTTATCGATTACTAATTTACTTGTATGTTCCTGATTTATGCCTTTAATTCCTTAGTCTTTTTTCCTGAAAATTCATAGAACAATTTTCTCTAAAAATTATTATTCATGTAGAGAGATTGAAAATAAAAATCACACAACCTTTTTATTAATAAATGAATCTATGATAGTGTAAGAAAAATGGTTCATATTAACTAAGGTATCTGTTAGGTGCAAAATCGATAACCTTTTCATTTTTCATATACATTCACAACTTTTTTATATTTAATCAAGTTTCCATTGAAAGCTTACAAATGAATACTACAATCAACTTTTGATGCTCAAGGAAAATCTATGTTCAGAAATGGATTTAATATGCCAGACTATTTTTTTTTTCAGAGGAATATACATATATATATTTTTAAAAAATCCATTAGAAAAATAAGGAACGGGATTTATGAATGATGTTTCTGAGGATTAAACAACAAATATTTATATATACCAAGACATTCCTAATTAATAAACAATGGAATTATAAATATCTTACGACATCCTTTAGAGTACAATCATGTATGAAGATTTAAACTTTACTAAGCTTCTTCTTAATTGGCACTATACTCTGTTATTATATACATTAGTTTATGTATACTCCCTATATATAATCTAGACAAGCCGCTGGCGGATTAAGGGGGGAAGTGGGGGCGCGACCCCCCCCCCCCCCCCCCCCCCCCTTAAAATATTCAAAGAAAGAGATGAATAATATACTTTGGTATAAAAAAAAACCCAATGGTAAATAAACCAACCAATACCACTATATTTGTGCCTGTTTTTTTTTTCTTAAAACACACGCGAAAACCCAGAACGACGACAATTAATTATTTCCAGGAAGAGAAATGAGAAACCTTCAAAAGTGGTAATCCATCCTAGTATAATCATATTGTTTACCTTGAAATCAATGTGCTGCAATAAACGCTTTTACTTTTGATTGAAACTGTCCTTTATAATTCACCCTCAAAAGCAAAAAATAAAACAGTATGTTTTCATATTGTTACAGTATAACGGAAAGCCAGGGGTTCAAAAATCAAAGTTGTCAGTATCGATAAACCTTTGTTGTTGTTTTTTTTAATAGTAACGTACAGTGTATATAAGAAAAAAGCTATTGCAATACTTGTGTCTATGGTATAATCAAAGATTCTAGCCTGTTAATTAGATGGATATAATCTCAGAAGTTAAACAAGTAAATTTATTATACACAACGCGTTATCTGATTGGTTCTAGGTTATCACGTGATCGGGCCGTAAAACTTCATATTTCCCGTCGTCGGCACGCTTTTCATCATATTCGACCTCTTCGGAACACCTAGTGAATTTTCCCGCAATATAGTTCTCGTTCGTTGAACGAAAACTTCCGAGAGTAGTAGATGTCACAATAGCCTGGTTTACGTCACAAAACTGATGACAATGTGTTGACCAAAGGGTTTTTTAGTAACTTTACGTTAACAATGGTGTGAATTAGAGAGCGGTGCCGAATTTGAAAGTTTATGTTTATTTCAAAGGTTTTGCTTGTTTCGGTATAATATTAAACAATTCATTGCATGAATGTTCGGGAAACATGAAGACTTATTCAGCAAAGAAATATCATATTCCCCTCGGGCGAAGCCCTCGGGGAATATGATTTTTCTTGGCTGTATAAGTCTTCATATTTCCCTCACTATCATGCAATAAATGTATATTGATGCAAAGCATCAAATCGGCTGCAAACAAAATTCACTTCAAAATGTACTTTCACAATTTTAAAGCATCCAATAAACATGCTAGGAAAGCACAAGATATTCAAAGCTGAAATAGTGATCTTTTTCAAAATTTCAATTTGTCTTCAAATTAAAGCAAAATGATTTTTTTTTTTATTAAATAGAAATTTTAGTGCATATGCTCATCAAATGGATTCATCGATGTTATAAAGCCAATGATAAATGATAAGAATAAATTAAGAAGGAGAACCACGTGAGATTCAGCATTTTGCAAGTTATTTGCTCGTTTTATTGCCTTCTTTTCAAACAACGTATGATTGGGTGAATAACACGCATATCTTAAATCAATGGTTAGAAAATGAAGTTCTATGGTCGATACAATGGCCTTGTCAGGAAATACAATCTAGCATGAAGTTAAATGATGACTGACGTTTTTCATACTAATTTTTAGGCCATTTTTATTTACTGAGTTGTCAACTGATTTTTCCGTTATTTCCCGATCGTGACAAGGAGCGTCACAAGGCAATGTGACCCTTCGGCAGGGGATGCTAACTCCTCCATGGCACCTGATACCACCTCTGATGTTTTAAAGGTCCGTGTTTGCTCTGCGCCATATATTTCATTTCAAACTACATGCAATTAAGTTTTACTTAAGTATCCTGGGGCCCGTTCTGCAAAAGAACTTACGACTAAGACCAAAAACATCAGATGATTGTAACATTTTGCAAAATTAATGGTTCTGTTAAAAATTGCTGGACGTGTACAAATATTTTACTACATTCCTTTTAGAAATATTAAAACTATTTTCAATATAGTTTTGTTTAGAAATTTATACGAAGAACTAAATTTGGTCTTAAGTCGTAAGTTCTTTTGTAAAACTGTACCCTGATCATTAAAGAAAAATAACTAATAGTGTGATTGGTCGACAGCGGTTCCCACTTAAGGGTTTATGTATTCAGTCCTGAATCTTTGGTTTGCAATGTCTGTACAGTAGGATTAATTAATGGGATAGGCTTCTGTTTGATAAAGAATCCTCTTTTCTAATTACGGGTCGCAGCGAAGCGAAGAAAGACGTATTTAATTAAGCTGTTTTGCACTTAATCACACATGTTTTCTGACGGCAAATTAAATAAATGAACAAAAGTTCGGTCAAAAACAAAAGCGTGGTTATTGAGAATACATGTTTACAAGCACATGATTAATCGAGACATGCAAGTAAGCTTACTTTCAGTGTTTGAATAAATTAATGAAATAAATATTTAGTTTAAATGGTAGATCCGAGGTTGATGATGGAAATCAATTTATAGTGATAAGATCAAAGAGTCAAATTTCCCATGAGACCAGGGAACATTAACTGGCTAAATTAGATGTGCAGCTTACAAATTGTATGTCATTTCCATCTGAACCAAAACATAAAATGTAGACCAGAAAAAGCAGATTTCAATTAAAACTGATGTCGAAGAAAAAAATGAAACAAGATTTTAGTTCAAAATGCATTTTCATTTGGTAGATGAGGCAAATTCACATTCTTTCCTATTATTTCAAAGATTTTTCAGTCCCAACCCCCCAATTAGATTGGAATCAAATATACGTTCTTTTTTCATTTCATTAAAACACTTGATTGTAAATATCTAATTTATTTTAATTTCAAACTATTCCGGAATTAAAATCATTTGTCTGGATCAATCAGTAAGAGTGTCCTTACGAATGTAGAAAATGAATTTCAAACCCTCCCACTCTCTCTTCCTCATAATCAGTCTTTCTCCCTCTCTTTATCCCATTCCCTCAGAATACTCTTTGTCTAACTCTCTCTTACTCTCCTTCTCACTTCCTCTATTAAATCTCTCACACTCACTC
The DNA here is from genome assembly GCA_003671525.1 of Saccostrea glomerata. Taxonomy (NCBI): domain Eukaryota; kingdom Metazoa; phylum Mollusca; class Bivalvia; order Ostreida; family Ostreidae; genus Saccostrea; species Saccostrea glomerata. The sequence continues at coordinate 277,273 of PRKT01000414.1, forward strand.
TCTCTTTCTTACTCTCTCTCCCACTCACCCATTTCCACTCTTGCACTCACACTCTCTCTCCTTTCCAAAACTCTCATCTCACTCTAACTCCCTCCGACAATCTCTCTCCCATTCCCTCCCACACCCTCCCTCTCTCTCGATCCCTCCAACACCCTATCTCTCACTCACTCCCATACCCTCTCTCTCTCACTCACTCCCATACCCTCTCTCTCTCACTCACTCTCACAGCCTCTTTCTCTCAATCTCTCCCACACCCTCTCTCTCTCTCACTCCCTCCAAAACCCTCTCTCACTCCCTCTCTCTCTCTCACACTCTCTCTTTAACCTATTCTTCCCAGTCCTTCTCACTCACCTTATTCCTCCCTCTCTCTTTCACTCCCTCACAAATCCTCTCTCTCTCTCTCTCTCAATCCCTCCAAAACCCTCTCTTTTTCTCTCACTCAATCCCACTCCCCCTCTCCAACCTATTCCTCCCCCTCTCCCTCCCTCACTCTATCTCACTCCCTCTCACACCCCCTCTCTCTCACTCCCTCCCACACACTCTCTCTCTACTCCCTCAAACACCCTCTCTCTCAAACTCCCTCCCACACCCTCTTTCTCTCTCTCACTACCTTCCACACTCCCTCTCCCTTTCACTGCCTCCCACACCTTCTCTATCTCTCACACTCCCTCTCACACCCTCTCTCTCTCTCTCTCTTTCACTCCCACACCCTCTTTCTCTAACCTCTCCCACTGCTTCCACCCTCCCTCTCTCTCTGACTCAATCCCTCCCACATCCTCTCTCTTTCTCTCACTCCCTCCCAATCACTCTCTCCCACTGCTTCCCATATCCTCTCTTTCTCTTACTCCCTCCCATGACCCCCTTCTCACTCTCACTTACTCTCTCACTCCCTTCAACACACTCTGTCTCACACTTCTAATTTCTCCAACTCCCCCTCCCTCTCTCTCTCCAACAGCCCGTCCTTCTCACTCTCTCTCACGCCCTATCTCTCTCACTCTCTTACTCTCCTTCTCACTTCCTCTACTTTATCTCTCATACTCATTCTCTCTCTCCTTCTTTCTCCCTCTCTCTCTTCGAATCACTTTTTTCCGCTCTTGCACTCACACTCTCTCTCCCTTCTAAAACTATTATTCAATCTCTCTCTAACTCCCTCCCACAATCTCTCTCCCATTCCTTCCCACACCCCTTATCTCCCTAACTCCCTCCAACACCCCTTTCTCCCTCCTCCCTCAACTCTCTCTCTTTCTCTCACTCCCTCAAACACCCTCTCACCCATTCCCACACCCTCTCTCTCTCTCTCACTCCCTCCAACACCCTCTCTCTCTCTCTCTCACTTCCTCAAACACACACTCTCTCTTTCTCTCATTCCCTCCCACATCCTCTCTCTCAAGCTTTTCCCGCACCCCTTCTCTCTCACTCCCTCCCACACCCTATCTCTCTCTCACTCCCTCCAACACTTTCTCTCCCTCACTCCCTCCAACACCCTCTCTCTCTCTCATTCACTCCCACATCCTCTCTCTCTCTCTCACTCCCTCCCACATCCTCTCTCTCAAGCATTTTTCCCGCACCCCTTCTCTCTCACTCCCTCCCACACCCTTTCTCTCTCTCACTCCCTTCAACACCCTCTCTCTCTCTCTCATTCACTCCCACACCCTCTCTCTCTCTCTCACTCCCTCCCACATCCTCTTTCTCAAGCTTCCTCCCACACCCTGTCTCTCTCTCAAACCCTCTCTTTAGCACATTCCATCCCATACCCTCTCTCACTCCCTCAAACACCCTCTCACCCATTCCCACATCCTCTCTCTCTCTCTCACTCCCTCCAACACCCTCTCTCTCTCTCTCACTTCCTCAAACACACACTCTCTCTTTCTCTCAAGCTTTTCCCACACCCCTTCTCTCTCACTCCCTCCCACACCCTATCTCTCTCTCACTCCCTCCCACACCCTCTCTATCTCTCACTCCCTCCAACACTTTCTCTCCCTCACTCCCTCCAGCACCCTCTCTCTCTCTCATTCACTCCCACATCCTCTCTCTCTCTCTCTCACTCCCTCCCACATCCTCTCTCTCAAGCATTTTTCCCGCACCCCTTCTCTCTTACTCCCTCCCACACCCTCTCTCTCTCTCACTCCCTTCAACACCCTCTCTCTCTCTCATTCACTCCCACACCCTCTCTCTCTCTCTCTCACTCCCTCCCACATCCTCTTTCTCAAGCTTCCTCCCACACCCTGTCTCTCTCTCAAACCCTCTCTTTAGCACATTCCATCCCATACCCTCTCTCTAACTCCCACATCCCTCTCTCTCTCAATCCCTGCCACACCCTCTCTCTCCATCCCTCCCACACTCTCTCTCTCCCTCCCTCTCACACATTCCCTCCCAAAACCTCTCTCTCTCTCATTCTCTCCCACACCTTCTCTCTATCATTCACTCCCAAACCCTCTCTGTCTCACACTCCCTCACACACCCTCTCTCTCACTCCCTCCCTCACCCTTATCTTCTCGCACACTTCTCTCTCAATTCTTCCCCCAACATTTCTCTCTCACTCTCTCCCATATACAGATTCCCTCTCACACCCCCTCTCTCTTACTTCCTCCCACATCCTCCCTCTCTAACTCCAACACCCTCTCGCACACTTCCTTCCACACCCTCTATCTCTCTCATTCCCTCCGACACCCTCTCTATCTCTCACACTCCCTCCCTCTTACAAATTCCTTCCCACACCGTCTCTCTCTCTTACTTCCTCCCACACCTTTCTATCTAACTCCTATACCCTCTCTCTCGCTTCCTCTCACACCCTCTCATTCTTACTCCTTAACCCCCTCTATCTCACTCCATCCAACACCCTTCCTCTCTCTCAATCCCTCCAACACCCTCTCTCTCTAACCTATTCTTCCCACTGCCCCTCTCCCTCCCCCTCTCTCTCTAAGTCTTTCCCACACCCTCTCTCTCTCTCTCACTCCCTCTCACACCCTCTCTCTCTCTCTCACTCCCTCTCACACCCTCTCTCTCTCTCTCACTCCCTCCAAAACCCTGTCTCACTCCCTCTCTCTCTCTCACACCCTTTCTCTCTAACCTATTCTTCCCAGTCCTCCTCGCTCACCTTATTCCTCCCTCTCTCTCTCTCTCACTGCCTCATACATCCTCTCTCTCTCTCAATCCCTAAAAACCCTCTCTTTCTCTCTCACACAATCCCACTCCCCCTCTCCAACCTATTCCTCCCCCTCTCCCTCTATCTCACGCTCTCTCTCTCTCTCACTCCCTCCCACATCCTCTTTCTCAAGCTTCCTCCCACACCCTGTCTCTCTCTCAAACCCTCTCTTTAGCACATTCCATCCCATACCCTCTCTCTAACTCCCACATCCCTCTCTCTCTCAATCCCTGCCACACCCTCTCTCTCCATCCCTCCCACACTCTCTCTCTCCCTCCCTCTCACACATTCCCTCCCAAAACCTCTCTCTCTCTCATTCTCTCCCACACCTTCTCTCTATCATTCACTCCCAAACCCTCTCTGTCTCACACTCCCTCACACACCCTCTCTCTCACTCCCTCCCTCACCCTTATCTTCTCGCACACTTCTCTCTCAATTCTTCCCCCAACATTTCTCTCTCACTCTCTCCCATATACAGATTCCCTCTCACACCCCCTCTCTCTTACTTCCTCCCACATCCTCCCTCTCTAACTCCAACACCCTCTCGCACACTTCCTTCCACACCCTCTATCTCTCTCATTCCCTCCGACACCCTCTCTATCTCTCACACTCCCTCCCTCTTACAAATTCCTTCCCACACCGTCTCTCTCTCTTACTTCCTCCCACACCTTTCTATCTAACTCCTATACCCTCTCTCTCGCTTCCTCTCACACCCTCTCATTCTTACTCCTTAACCCCCTCTATCTCACTCCATCCAACACCCTTCCTCTCTCTCAATCCCTCCAACACCCTCTCTCTCTAACCTATTCTTCCCACTGCCCCTCTCCCTCCCCCTCTCTCTCTAAGTCTTTCCCACACCCTCTCTCTCTCTCTCACTCCCTCTCACACCCTCTCTCTCTCTCTCACTCCCTCTCACACCCTCTCTCTCTCTCTCACTCCCTCCAAAACCCTGTCTCACTCCCTCTCTCTCTCTCACACCCTTTCTCTCTAACCTATTCTTCCCAGTCCTCCTCGCTCACCTTATTCCTCCCTCTCTCTCTCTCTCACTGCCTCATACATCCTCTCTCTCTCTCAATCCCTAAAAACCCTCTCTTTCTCTCTCACACAATCCCACTCCCCCTCTCCAACCTATTCCTCCCCCTCTCCCTCTATCTCACTCCCTCTCACACCCCCTCTCTCTCACTCCCTCTTACACACTCTCTCTACTCCCTCAAACACCCTCTCTCTCAAACTCCCTTCCACACTCCCTCTCCCTTTCACATCCTCTCTTTCTCTCACACTCTCTCTCACTCCCTCCCACACACTATCTCTCTCTCACTCCAAAAAACACCCTCTCTCTCAAACTCCCTCCCACACCCTCTTTCTCTCTCTCACTACCTTCCACACTCCCTCTCCCTTTCACTCCCTCCCACACCTTCTCTATCTCTCACACTCCCTCTCACACCCTCTCTCTCTCTCTTTCACTCCCACACCCTCTTTCTCTAACCTATCTCCCACTGCTTCCACCCTCCCTCTCTCTCTGACTCAATCCCTCCCACATCCTCTCTCTTTCTCTCACTCCCTCCCATACACTCTCTCCCACACCTTCCCATACCCTCTCTTTCTCTTACTCCCTCCCACGACCCCCTTCTCACTCTCACTTACTCTCTCACTCCCTTCAACACACTCTGTCTCACACTTCTAATTTCTCCAAATCCCCCTCCCTCTCTCTCTCCAACACCCCATCCTTCTCACTCCCTCTCACGCCCTATATCTCTCACTCTCTTACTCTCCTTCTCACTTCCTCTACTTAATCTCTCACACTCACTCTCTCTCTCCCTCTTTCTCCCTCTCTCTCTTCGAATCACTTTTTCTGCTCTTGCACTCACACCCTCTCTCCCTTCTGAAACTATTATCAATCTCTCTCTAACTCCCTCCCACAATCTCTCTCCCTTTCCTTCTCACACCCCTTATCTCCCTAACTCCCTCCAACACCCCTTTCTCCCTCCTCCCTCAACTCTCTCTCTTTCTCTCACTCCCTCAAACACCCTCTCTCTCACCCATTCCCACACCCTCTCTCTCTCACTCGCTCCAACACTCTCTCTCTCTCTCTCACTTCCTCAAACACACACTCTCTCTTTCTCTCACTCCTTCCCACATCCTCTCTCTCAAGCTTCTCCCGCACCCCTTCTCTCTCACTCCCTCCCACACCCTATCTCTCTCTCACTCCCTCCTACACCCTCTCTATCTCTCACTCCCTCCAACACTTTCTCTCCCTCACTCCCTCCAACACCCTCTCTCTCTCTCATTCACTCCCACATCCTCCCTCTCTCTCTCTCTCTCTCTCTCTCTCTCTCTCTCTCACTCCCTCCCACATCCTCTCTCTCAAGCATTTCTCCCACACCCCTTCTCTCTCACTCCCTCCCACACCCTTTCTCTCTCTCACTCCCTTCAACACCCTCTCTCTCTCATTCACTCCCACACCTTCTCTCTCTCTCACTCCCTCCCACATCCTCTCTCTCAAGCTTCCTCCCACACCCTGTCTCTCTCTCAAACCCTCTCTCTAGCACATTCCATCCCATACCCTCTCTCTACCTCCCACACCCCCTCTCTCTCTCAATCCCTGCCACACCCTCTCTCTCCATCCCTCCCACACTCTCTCTCTCCCTCCTTCTCACACATTCCCACCCAAAACCTCTCTCTCTCATTCTCTCCCACACCTTCTCTCTATCATTCACTCCCAAACCCTCTCTGTCTCACACTCCCTCACACACCCTCTCTCTCACTCCCTCCCTCACCCTTATCTTCTCGCACACTTCTCTTTCACTTCCTCCCACACCATTTCTCTCTCACTCCCTCTCCTTTACAGATTCCCTCTCACACTCCCTCTCTCTTACTCCCTCCCACATCCTCCCTCTCTAACTCCAACACCCTCTCGCACACTTCCTCCCACACCCTCTATCTCTCTCATTCCCTCCGACACCCTCTCTATCTCTCAAACTTCCTCCCTCTTACAAATTCCCTCCCACACCCTGTCTCTCTCTCTTACTTCCTCCCACACCTTTCTATCTAACTCCTATACCCTCTCGCTTCCTCTCACACCCTCTCATTCTTACTCCTAAACCCTCTCTATCTCACTCCATCTAACACCCTTCTTTTCTCTCAATCCCTCCAACACCCTCTCTCTCTAACCTATTCTTCCCACTGCCCCTCTCCCTCCCCCTCTCTCTCTAAGTCCTTCCCACACCCTCTCTCTTTCTCTCACTCCCTCCCTTACACTATCTCTCTCTCTCAAACTCCTCCCACGCTCACTCTCTCTCTTACTCCTCCCATGCTCAAACCCTCTCTCAAGCACATTCCATCCCACACCCTCTTTCTCTCTCTTACTCCCTCCCACATCATTTCTCTGAACTCCCACTCTCTTACACATTCAATTCCACACCCTCTCTCTCTCTTAATCCCTCCCACACCCTCTCTCTCTCTCTCACTCCCACACCCTCTCTCTTACTCCCTTCCACAACCTCTCTATCTCTAACATTCCCTCCCATACCCTCCCCCTCTCAATCCCTCCACACCATCTACCTCTCACTCCATCCCACAACTTCTTTCTCTCTCTCTCACTCACTCCCTCACCCTCCCTCTCACTCTCTCTCTTCCTCCCATACCCCCTCTTTCTCTCTCACTCCCTCCCATAGCCTCTCTTTCACACTCCCTCCAACACTTTCTCCCTCTCTCACTCCCTCCCACACCCTCTCTTTCTCTCACACCCCTCCTACACCCTCTCTCTCTCAATCCCTCCAACACCTTCTCTCTCTCACTTCCTCCCACGCCCTCTCTCTCTGACTCCCTCCCACACCCTCCCTCTTTCACTCCCTCTCTTTCACTTCCTCCCATTACCCCTCTTTCTCTCTAACTCCACCCCACACCCTCTCTTTCACACTCTCTCCCACTCCCTCTCTCTCTCTTACTCCCTCCCACACCTTCTCTTTCTCTCTCACTCCCTCCCATACCCTCTCTTCCTCACATCCCACTCTCTCTCACTCCTGCCCACACCCCTCTCTCTCTAACCTATTCCTCCCACTGCTCCTATCCCTCCTTCTCTCTCTGTCCTACACATTCCCTCCCATACCATCTCTGTTTCTCACACTCCCTCCCTAAAACACACTCTCTCTCTAACTCCTCACACACACCCTCTCTCTCTCACTCCCTCCCAAACCCTTTCCCTTAAACCCTCCCACACCCACTTTCTCTCTCTCTCAGTCTCTCTAACACTCTCTCTATCTCTATCTCCCACACCCTCTCTTTCTCATTCCCTCAAACACCTTCTCTTTATGTCATTCCTCTCTCTCATGCCTCCCACACCCATTCTCTCTCATTACCTCCCACACCCTCTCTTTTACAATCCAACCCAAACCCTTTGCCTCACACTCCCTCCTGTACCCATTCTATCTCACTCCCTCCCACACCCTCTCCCTCCCACACCCTCACTCCTTTCCTTCCCTCACACATTCCCTCTAACACCCTCTCCATCTCTCACTCCCTCCCATAACTTATAAATCTTTCACAAGCCCTGTCTCTCTTTCTTACTCCCTCCCACACTCTATCTCTCTCACTTCCTCCCACACCCTCTCTCTCTCTCTCTCCCATGCACTCTCTCTCTCTCACTCACTCCAACACCCTCTCTCTCACACTCCTTCCCACACCCTCTTTCTCTCTCACTCACTCCCATATCCCCTCTCTCTCACTCCTTACCACTACCTCTTAATCTCTTACACTCCCTCCCCTCTCTTTGTCTCACTCCCATCCCCACCTTACATCTGTCTCTCACTCTTGCCCATACTCTCTCTCTCTCTCTTACTCCCAGACCCACTGCCGCTCTCCCTCCCTTTCTTTCTTTCTCTCTCACTTCCTCCTACACCCTCTCTCTTTCTCTCACTCCCACCCACACCCTCTTTCTTTCTCACACTCCCTCCTTTACACACTCTGTCTCTCTCTAACTCCTCACACACCCCCTCTTTCTCTCACTTCCTCCAACACCCTTCCTCTCAAACCCTCCCACACCCCCTTTCTCTTTCTCTCCCTCACACACTCTCTCTCTCACTCCCTCCCACACCCATTCTCTCTCACTCCCACACCCTCTCTTTCACAATCCAACCCAAACCCTCTGCCCCACACTCCCTCTCACATACCCTCTCTCACTCACTCTCTCTCTCTCCCTCCCACTCTCTCACTTCCTCCAATGCATTCTCTCTCTCTCACTCACTCAAACACCCTCTCCATCACACTCATTCCCACATCCTCTCCCTCTCTCTCTCTCTCCCATATCCCCTCTCTCTATCACTCCCTTCTACACCCTCTCTCAATCTCTCACACTCCCTCCAACACCCCCTCTCTCTTTCTCTCACTCGCATCCCCATCCTACCTCTGTCTCTCACTCCTGCCCACACCCTTTCAATCTAACCTATTCCTCCCACTGCCCCTCTCCCTCCCTCCCACACCCTCTCTCTCTCACTCCCTCCCACACACCCTCTTTCTCTTACCTATTCCTCCCACTCCTCTTTCTCACCTCTCCCTCCCATTCGCTTTCAATCCCCTATCCTCCCCACTCTCTCTTCCATTCACCTTCTCTCTCCCTTTTGATTGCAAAAGTGTAACTTCAATACTTATTTTGGTGGAATGTCAGAGGCAAAGGCATAGTCCTTGGTGTTTTCCTAGCTAGTTCGATGTGACGCAATGATACTGTCTTCTCTATAAATAAACCTGTACTTTTTGCTTCTATGAACAAAGCAAGCATGAGTAATTCTTTTACAAATCATTAATTGACACAAAGTCAATGTCCTGTACATTGTAGCACTAAAATGTAGTAATATCAAACTTGTTTCAACTTACATGTTTAATAAAGAAATTGGTTAATTTCTAGAAATAACATAATCCATGTTAAATATTGCAAATTGTACATTATTGCTTCATGTCGTTTTATTTAACATTCACTTTCTCTGTTGTGATTAGCAATATATGAGAATCAACCAAATCAAAATTTGAACTGACTTTATGTTTTGTACACACAACATAATAGCTTTCTAATCTATGGCATGTTACCTGTTTAAAAGCCATAATATGACTATTAGGTATATTTTTGTATTGTTTATAATCATATCGTGAAGAACCAAAACCCTCTAACAATCACGATTATTCAACTTCTTGTATTCATTGTGGAAGAAATACGCCAAAATCGGAAGGGTAGGCAAGTCTGCAAATACTCAGTTTATTTCTTACTAAAATTTGACTGACTGACGTCTAAGACTGTCTCATGATTCAGGGTCTTGGTAACACACTTTTGGGAGTATTTATAGAAGAACAAATAAAATACCCAACCTTCAATAAATATATTCAAAACAGCCTTTATTTATGCAACAAATGTTCTTCCCAATATTAAAATCCATTCATATTTATCCACTGAAGTTAGTTCTCCCTCACTCACAAGAGTTATTTATAACACTAATTATTTTTAGGTGGTGTCCAGCTCTCTATTTTTGTCCGTGTCGTGCTATACGGGACGTACTCGTCGTTTGTTCCCGAGGGATTTTGTTCGTGATCCATCATCCATTTTCGCTGCGTCGGTGGCTTCTCCACGGGTGATTGGTCCGTCATGTAGTGCATCCAACGATGCCTTTAATGAAATACAGAACTTAAATTAAAACATTTTTTCAAAATTAATTAATGAAGTTAAAAAAACTGTTATCTCCCCATTTTTGTACTGATTATTCTAGAATATACATGTGTACTAATCTAAATCTCTATTGGATCAATGTATAATAATATGTGCATTGTAAGAAAATTCAATATATCTAAAAGAATTTACTAGGAAGAATCCATTAAAAGTAGGATTTCAATTTTTAGTGTACTTAAAAAAAAATGCTGATATTTTGTAAAATATTTTCAGCAATCAATGTGACTGTAGACCTTTTCACTAAAGTTAATCAATTTATCTTGAAAATTAACAACTTAATTAGCAAAGAGGCATTGAAATTAGTGGGCTTGTAGTCTTGTACATACCATTCTGGGGGTATTTGACTGCCATCATAATTAAAATTAGATTTATCTGCAAATCTCACCCAACGGTTTTTACCTGAAAACATAAACAAATAAACTTGAATATCATTGTTTCAATTACAAACATTCAGGGATTTCGGCAAAAGAGAACAACACACCCAGAACAAGAGGCCCATGGGCCACATCGCTCACCTGAGAAGCTTTGACAATTCTGTACTTTACTAGATTTACCCCTTGTAATACATATTGTGACCCCACCCTACCCCACTGATCATAATTTAGACAATTTGTAATCTACACAGATTTTTCCTATATATTTCTATGTAAAACTTTCATTCCCCATTGTGGCCCCGCCCAATCCCCGGGGGTCTTGATTTGATCAATTTAGAATCTACTCTACCCCAGGATGTTTCCACATAAGTTTCAGCTTTTCAGGCACAGTGGTTCTTGAGATGTAGACTTTCAAAGATTTTTCCTATATATTTTTATGAAAAACTTTGATTCCCCATTGTGACCCCGCCAAATCCCCAGGGGTCTTGATTTGAACAATTTAGAATCTACACTACCCCAGGATGTTTCCACATAAGTTTCAGCTTATCAGACACAGTGGTTCTTGAGGAGAAGATTTTCAAAGATTTTTCCTATATATTTCTATGAAAAACTTTGATTCCCCATTGTGGCCCCGCCCAATCCCCGGGGGTTATGATTTGAACAATTTAGAATCTACACTACCCCAGGATGCTTCCATATAAGTTTCAGCTTTTCTGGCACAGTGGTTCTTGAGAAGAAGATTTTCAAAGATTTTTCCTATATATTTCTATATAAAACTTTGATTCCCCATTGTGGCCCCGCCCTTCCCCCGGGGGTCATGATTTGAACAATTTAGAATCTACACTACCCCAGGATGCTTCCACATAAGTTTCAGCTTTACTGGCCCAGTGGTTCTTGAGAAGAAGATTTTTTAATGACCCAACCCTATTTTTGTCTTTTCTTGATTATCTCCCCTTGCGAGGGGATATGTCCCTTCATTTTAACAATTTAAATTCCCCTTCACCCAAGGATGCTTTGTACCAAGTTTGGTCAAAATTGGCCCAGTGGTTCTTGAGAAGAAGTCGAAAATGTGAAAAGTTTACGGACGGACGGACAGACAGACGGACAGACAGCTGGACAGACGGACGGACGGACGGACGACGGACACAATGTGATCAGAAAAGCTCACTTGAGCCTTCGGCTCAGGTGAGCTAAAAACTAGTTCTTTCCAATCAAAAGTTGCAAAGTTAAACCAGTCACATTTTCCATTTACATGTACCAGTATAATTTATACCTACCAAAAAAATATCTGTTGTTTTCATAGTATCTGTTACCAAATTTATCCACACCTTTCAGGGTACCTACTTTCAGATCATCAGTCCTATAATACAATAAAGGAAAACAAATGTTATTTAAGATTGCAACTGTCATGGTCGCTCAGCTAGTAAAGAGCACTCACTCTCTGATTGGAAGGTGCTGTGTTTGAATCATGACCAGGACTGTCCTAATTGAGTCATTCAGTAGGTACCAACCCATACATGCCAACTTTTCCGATTTTTCTGGAGTCTACCTTTTTTGAACCCTGTCTACCGCTTGTCTACTGATTTATCTTTTCCCCCCATTTCTACTGATTTTTCGAAAATCCATTTTTTTTTTACCAATTCGCTTAGAATAATACAGTATTTCCGTGTGCAGAAAACATGGCTGTTTCAATGTTAATTGGTAGGATATCTGTTTATTGCCACTGATAATAGGTAATCAACAAGGTGTCAACTGTACTCTCAGTCATTACAGTGTTTTAATTGCTCTTGATTCTCATTAACAGTATATATTGATCTAGACAATTATGCCAGATGTGGATATTTTAGAAATACACACGACAGAATCAGTTCATACATTACAGCAAACTTTGAGAATATACAATATAAACCGTTATTTAATTTTTCAAATTTTGGTAATATGGCATTCCTCATTAAATTATGATCTACTTCATGTAACATACACTGTCAAAATCCAACATGAAAAGATGTGCCTGCAAGAACAAACCCTTAGGACTTTAGGAGTGATAAGAAAAAGAAAGGAAAAAACCATGCCTTTTGCAGACTTTGAATGAAAAATTTAAAAATGACTTTTTAATATTCCATCTGATGTCTGTGACAGTAGCCTTACATGTATAAACTTTGTAATTTATCAACATACATTTAAAATGAACAGTAACCACATGGTAACTGCATAAACTTAACTTGCTTCAGCTTATTTGTAAAGTTTAACATCCTTATTCATGTAATAATCTGTTTGTGTATAACATTTTTTAAGGAAGGGGGTTTGAAAATTTAACCATGGAGGAAGCTGCGCAAAAGGTGAAATGTGGCTGAAAACATGTGTCTAACATGCGTGTTAGACATTTCTAATCTTCATTAATCAATGATTGGTTTTACAATTTTTAAACCTAACCACTGCAACACAAAACCATGGAATAACTACACTTTTTAAAGCTAAAAATTTAATTAATAATTAAATTGAAAAGGATTTATCCAATTTCTTACCCTCGGTACTTCACAAATGTACCAAAATTTGTCTAAAACTGTAGTTACCTTCTGAAGAAAATTAAAGAAAAATTGTTGATACAGTAAGTCAGTAACCATGGCAATATTTTTCAGAAATTAATAATTATAAGAATTGTAGCATGTTTAGTGTTGTATGAAATGTTTTGTTTCAATATGACTATTTAAAACTGATAAATGGGTAGTATTTCTTAATTTAACACACAATTAAGGAACAATTTGACTAGTGTCCCTTTTTTCTTAACGTTTTATTTTTCTATATACATGTATTTGCATTTTTAGCTCTACTGGTCAGAGACCAGAAGAGCTTATGCGATAGTAAGGTGTCCGTCTGTCTGTCTGTCCGTCTGTCTGTAAACAATTTTTCAAAACGCTACTCCTCCTACAGTTTTAGTCTGATTTTATTATAACTTGGCACACAAGTAGACTACACTAAGATACATAAAGCAGTGCATCGGATTTTGATTTCGATGAACGGTGTTGCCATGGTTACTAAAAATAGAATTTTCTGTGAAATTCCTTTAAAATGCTACTCCTCCTACAGTTTTAGTCTGATTTCATTATAACTTGGCACACAAGAAGACTACACTAAGATACATAGAATAGTGCATCAGATTTTGATATCGATGAACGGTGTTGCCATGGTTTTCAAAAATAGAATTTTCTGTGAAATTCCTTTTAAACGCTACTCCTTCTACAGTTTTGGTCTGATTTCCAAATTACTTGGCACACAAGTAGACTACACTTATATACATAGAATAGTGCATTGTATTTTGATTTCAATGAATGGTGTTGCGATGGTTAGTTGGTTACTAAAAATAGAATTTTCTGTGAAATTCCTTTAAAACGCTACTCCTCCTACAGTTTGAGTCTGATTTTAATATAACTTGGCACACAAGAAGACTACACTAAGATACATAGAATAGTGCATCGGTTTTTGATTTTGATGAACAATGTTGCCATGGTTACTAAAAATAGAAATTTCTGTGAAATTCCTTTTAAATGCTACTCCTCGTACAGTTTTGGTCTGATTTCCAAATTACTTGGCACACAAGTAGATCACACTTAGATACATAGAATAGTGCATTGGATTTTGATTTCGATGAATGATGTTGCGATGGTTAGTTGGTTACTAAAAATAGAATTTTCTGTGAAATTCCTTTAAAACGCTACTCCTCCTACAGTTTTGGTCTGATTTTAATATAACTTGGCACACAAGAAGACTACACTAAGATACATAGAATAGTGCATCGGTTTTTGATTTCGATGAATGGTGTTGCCATGGTTACTAAAAATAGAATTTTCTGTGAAATAACTTAAATGCTACTCCTTCTACAGTTTTGGTCTGATTTCAATATAACTTGGCACACAAGTAGACTACACTAAGGTACATAAAATTGTGCATTGGTTTTTGATTTCGATGAACAGTGTTGCCATGGTTACTAAAAATAGAATTTTCTGTGAAATTCCTTTAAAACGCTACTCTTCCTACAATTTTGGTCTGATTTCAATATAACTTAGCACACAAGTAGACTACACTAAGGTACATAAAATAGTGCATCGGTTTTTGATTTCGATGAACAGTGTTGCCATGGTTACTAAAAATAGAATTTTCTGTGAAATTCCTTTAAAACGCTACTCCTCCTACAATTTTGGTCTGATTTCAATATAACTTGGCACACAAGTAGACTACACTAAGATATATAAAATAGTGCATCAGTTTCTGATTTTGATGAACGGTGTTACCAGGGTTACTAAAAATAGAATTTCCTGTGAAATGTCTTTAAAATACTACTCCTCCTACAATTTTGGTCTGATTTCAATATAACTTGGCACACAAGTAGACTACACATAGATACATTGAATAGTCAATCGGATTTTGATTTCGATGAACGGTGTTGCCATGGTTACTAAAAATAGAATTTTCTGTGAAATTCCTTTAAAACGCTACTCCTCCTACAATTTTGGTCTGATTTCAATATAACTTGGCACACAAGTAGACTACACTAAGGTACATAAAATATCGGTTTTTGATTTTGATGAACGGTGTTGCCTTTGGTACTAAAGATAGAAATGTCCGTGAAATTCCTTGAAAACGCTACTCCTTCTACAGTTTTGGTCTGATGGCAATGGCTTCTTTTCTCATCCTTTGTTATAAGTGCAAACCAGTAGAGCTACAGTCTCAACAGAGACTTCTGGTTCACCAAGTTTTGTTTACTTCTCCACATGTCCCAGTGCTAAAAATAGTGCCACGCGATGTTTCATATGATAACAACGGGAAGTAACTCTAAAACTAAGACGGCGATTAAAACTAAGACGGCGATTGAGAAGTATATAGGCCCTATATGCACATTTTACCAGATAGATAATAAAATTAAAGCTTAAGAAAACAGAGCATTGGGAAATTGATTAAATATAGAGGTATATGAAATTTTTACAGAGTATTTTTTTCTGGCACAGAAACTTGAATTGCATGCATGACGATTATCATGCTCGTAATTGTCATCTTTTATAAACCCGTTATATATCATATAATTTATACATGTTGAAGTTTCACAAAATTATTTACATGTGCTGATTGACTCTCCATTGATTGTCACGTTTCACAGCATAGTCGCTAATAACGACGTGTTTGTTTAGCACAGTCGGCTTTCCTTCGAGACATGCAGGGTGCATGGCAGTCGTAGTATAAACACAATTAACTACTCAAGTAATTAAAAAAGTATGTATTAGGACTGAAATGTAATAAAATTTAAGCATGGCGGCTGCCGATTTTAACCATGGCGCAGCTCGTTTAACCATGGCACACATCAATTTAACCATGGCGGGTCGTCATGGTAAAACCCCTTGTGGATAACCCTGGTTTATCTTAAAATTAACATATTACATAATTTTGAATAAAATAGTCTTTTTTAAATTTCAAATGATATTTTATTTGTGCTTTCGTTGATGTAATTATTGGTAGAGAAGAAAATACTTTTTGAAGTAGTGATAATATACGATACAATGGAGTAGATTGATATTGATTTTAAAAAAAAAAACTACAAATAGTTATTTTTCATGACAAAACGCTGCAAATTAGGAACTATGAATAATGTCGTTACGCACAATCTCCCCCAATAAAGTTTTCAAAAGTTGGCATGTATATGAAACAAAAGTCTATGGTAACAACTACTAGGACTGAGCATGAATACAGTTGTACCAATATTATGGTACATTGAAATCTGTTGACAAAAAATATGGAATTGCGATACACTTTTTCACAGTGCAATGCAATATGACATTTTCTTTAAACATATATTTTCTGTCTCTAATGTCATATATAACAGACTGTCAACGGAAGTATATTGGATAGACGGCTAGACATGACAGTCACAGCATTTATTATCATATTCTTATCTTTAGGTCAGTTTTGTAATTAGAGGAAATTCGAGTCAGTGTTGAATATTTCGTCAAAGTATCACATGAACGTAGTTTATACTTACAGCCATAATATTCTAAGTGAATTTAATATTCCCCCGTTTGCTTGGATTATTGACCGAAGCCTTGCAAACGACTCCAAAGCCGTAGGCATTATGCTCTTCCAACTCCAAGTTTGACCAGAGACGGAGGTCGATTAGCACTGGTTCTCTGCCCTTGATTCCAATTTTTTCCGGTACAGGGAACCAGTCTAGAAGAATGGCGGCCTCCATGAACTTTTGCCCAGGCGGTGCCGAGTTTGATGATGATGATGAATTTGACGATGGTTTTGTATTTGATGCAGAGGGAGTAAATAACTTTGGTGCATCTTCTTCGGACCATTCATTTTCGGTAAATTATTTCGTGGAAATTTACACAGTAAAATTGCCTAAGCTAATAGATACATGTATATACCAACAGCTGATTGGCCAGTCATTTGTTTCTTCAATATTTTTAAGCCACTATGCAACAACAACACAATGTTTCTAACTCAAAATTTTATGGATTACTCTTTTCAAAAAATTGCAATATTGATATATGAGATAATAAATGGTAAATTGGTAATTCTTCCTATCCTAGCTATGCTGACCTCAAGAATCGTCATGAACGAGTGGGCTAGGCCTAATTAACTTAAATGAAGTTCAAAAGTTCTTTGGAAGAAAACAGTCTGGAAATAGATCAAACATGAACCCCTGAAAGCATCCGGAGAGGGATCAGGTGGCCAATGCCATGGGCTGCATTCAAGTTTTTACTAGCTATGTAGCTGTACACAGCCGCTACAATCTTGATTGTTATGCTAGCCTAGCCATAGCATTTTAGAATGTCAGACACCTCGGCCCAACGACACCTCGGCCCATTGACATTTTCGGCCCAATGACACCTCGGCCCAGACAGGGCAGCTTAAGACCGGTCGACCAACCTATAAGATCTTCAGCCCAAACAGAATTTCATTGAGAATGAGAAATATATCATATTTCCTATTTCAGAATTTGTGACTTTTGAAATAAAACATTTATTGAAAAAAATCAAAGAAAATTCATATAGATATATATTTTTTTAATTCACGAGCTCTCAGCATTTACTTTGCACATTTCCACAGGAGAGAGATGCAAGAAATGATAATCAGATATACCCCCCTTCCCCATTGAATTTTAGATAGAAAAAAAATTTAATCGTGATTAAGAATAATTAACTATTTAATAATGTTAATTATTTTTTCTATCACAAAATTTTGCTTGGGCAGAGGTGTCTTCTATATGCATGATATGGGCCGACATGTCAATAATTTTGGGCCGACCTTTCAGGGCCGAGGTGTCAACCGTCAAGGCCCGAGGTTTTGTTGGGCCAAGATGTCTGTCGCCACCGCTTTTTAAACTACTGCATTAGTTTATGAATTGCAATAAATGTTTTAAAAAAAACTTTCATTCTTCTTGCAGAATGGGATCACAAACCATTATTCAGACAGAGGAGGTTTTGGTAGTCCTCCATCCAAATCAAAGAAATCCAAACCATTTAAAACAGAACAGTCGAAGATAAGGAGCAGGGAACCAGCTACAGTGGGCTCAGATGACTTCAGAATGGCTGTACTAAGGGGAAATCTGGATGCTATCAAGAGTTTTATAGACCAAGGTTGTGAAGAAATGTTTTTCTGTTTTGTTCATATTTACATGTACCGTTATATTTAAAAGCCTGCATATCAGATTAGGTTTCACTATATTACAAAATACACTGATTCAGAATATGAAACGTTACAGGATATAATGTGAACACCGTTCTGAAGTGTGGATGGACTCCCTTGATGTATGCAGCCAGTTCAGCCTTACCTCATGTTGTCAAGTTCCTTCTGGATAACGGGGCAGATCCCCATAGTCATAAAGGTAGAATAGTCATAAAGGTAGAAATAGTCATAAGGGCAGAAATAGTCTTAAAGGTTAAAAAATGGTCATAAAGTTAGAAATAGCCATAATAGTAAAAATAAGTCATAAAGGAAAAAATAGTCATAAAGGTAAAAATAGTCATAAAGGTTAAAAAATAGTCAAAAAGTTAGAAAAAGCTGTAATAGTAAAAATGGTCATAAAGGTTAAAAAATTATCATAAAGTTAGAAATAGCCATAATAGTAAAAATAGTCATAAAGGTAAAAATAGTCATAAAGGTAAAAATAGTCATAAAGGTAATATTAGTGTTGAAGGTAAATCTGTGGTTGCCCAAACTTCTTGATGTCACAGATGACCTCAAGACAAGACATTGTTTTAAAAATCAATGCACATTCTTTTGTCAAGTTAAAGGTTTTGAAGGAAAAAAAATCTGACAGACATTTGATGTAATCTGGAATTGATGATTTGTTTTAATCCCTTCAGACATGTACACTGTGTTAATGGCGGCCTGCGGGTCTACCGCCAGTAATGAGGAGGACATTCTACAGTGTGTGGGGTATCTGTTGGAGAAAGGAGTTAACATCAACGCTCATGACAGGTACCGCAAATAGTAGGAGTACTAGGACTGTTAGTCAGGAGGATATCTGTGTTTCAAAGGACACCTCTTTTTCCAGCAGAATGGAGGTCAAACTATGATGACTAAATCATGTTAAGATAGTGCATTAAATATTCATCAAAGTAACATAATTTATATAGAACAAATTGATTATAAACATTATCAAATTTTTGCAAAATATAAAGGATGGAAAAGCTGAAAAGCAGACCAGATCTTTTATTTTAAAAAATTGTTTTTGGTTTCGTTGCTCAAGACTGATTACCTCCCTTGCATTGCTTTGCAGTGCAAAAGTTAAACAAGAAAAAATTAAAAGTGATGAACTTTTATATACTGACAGTGTGTTGTGACATTATTGTAATGTTTTTCCACTGATCAGAATTAACACTGTATAAAGAAAGAAGTACATTAAGATACATGTAGTGGTGATTTTCAATAGAATGTTGTGTACATAAATGTAATAAAAGCACTCTGTTTTTAAATGAAAAAAATGTTTGCTGGTAAGGGTTGTCAGCAAACCTTTGAGATTCCATCTTTTTGAAGCAAAAAATATTACTTTAAACATATTTTATTGAATAATACAACAAGGGTCGTACAACAGGCAAGGCCTATGTACACTCTCTTCTTGTACAATAGAAAGTAGTAATACATGTACATGATAATCAATAAGATTATAATGAAAAATAAAAATTACAATCAAGTATTATTCATCAAAATTATATTTAAAAAAGATAACAAATATTAAAAAAAGATGACAATACATATATTTTATTGATTCAAATCAGAGATAAAAATATTTTGTAATTCCTATGAAATTCTTAATTTTAAGGTACCACATGTCTCCATTAATTTATGCCTGTAGAGAAGGTAGAGCCAGAGTTGCCTCTAAACTCCTGGATAACAAGGCTAATATCAACAAACAGGATTCCAGGGGCTGGACCGTAAGTATTACAAGGCTAATATCAACAAACAAGACTCCAGGGGCTGGACCGTAAGTACCACAAGGCTAATATCAACAAACAAGACTCCAAGGGCTGGACCGTAAGTACCACAAGGCTAATATCAACAAACAAGACTCCAGGGGCTGGACTGGAAGTATAACAAGACTAATATCAACAAACAAGACTCCAGGGGATGGACCGTAAGTATAACAAGGCTAATATCAACAAACAAAACTCCAGGGGATGGACTGTAAGTATAACAAGACTAATATCAACAAACAAGACTCCAGGGGCTGGACTGTAAGTATAACAAGGCTAATATCAACAAACAGGATTCCAGGGGATGGACCATAAGTATAACAAGGCTAATATCAACAAACACAACTCCAGGGGATGGACCATAAGTATAACAAGGCTAATATCAACAAACAAAACTCCAGGGGATGGAACATAAGTATAACAAGGCTAATATCAACAAACAAAACTCCAGGGGATGGACCATAAGTATAACAAGGCTAATATCAACAAACAAGACTCCAGGGGATGGACTGTAAGTATAACAAGACTAATATCAACAAACAAGACTCCAGGGGATGGACCGTAAGTATAACAAGGCTAATATCAACAAACAAGACTCCAGGGGATGGACTGTAGGTATAACAAGGCTAATATCATTAAACAAGACTCCAGGGGCTGGACTGTAAGTATAACAAGACTAATATCAACAAACAAGACTCCAGGGGATGGACCGTAAGTATAACAAGGCTAATATCAACAAACAAGATTCCAGGGGGTGGACCATAAGTATAACAAGGCTGATATCAACAAACAAGATTCCAGGGGATGGACCGTAAGTATAACAAGGCTAATATCAACAAACAAGACTCCAGGGGATGGACTGTAAGTATAAAATGGAGGGAGGGGGTCCCAAGAAGAATCCCAGGGGGGTGGCATTTTTATGGTGGGGTTGAAGATTTCCAGGGCATTAACATGCAGGATTATAAATGTTAGGTATTAAGTGTAGGGGGGGAGGGGGGGGGGGGGGG
>PRKT01000414.1:299983-373229 GCA_003671525.1 Saccostrea glomerata
TTTTACATAGCAATATAAAGGAAAAATCTTTGAAAATCTTCTTCTCAAGAACCACTGGGCCAGAAAAGCTGAAACTTATGTGGAAGCATCTTAGCGTAGTGTAAATTCTAAATTGTTCAAATCATGACCCCCGGGGGTAGGGCGGGGCCACAATTGGGAATCAATGTTTTACATAGAAATATATAGGAAAAAAATCTTTGAAAATCTTCTTCTCAAGAACCACTGAGCCAGAGAAGCTGAAACTTATTTGGAAGCATCCTGGGGTAGTGTAGATTCTAAATTGTTCAAATCATGACCCCCGGGGGTAGGGCGGGGCCATAATGTGGAATCAATGTTTTACATAGAAATATATCTGAAAAAAAATCTGAAAACCTAAGCTGAAGCTTATGTGGAAGCATACTGGGGTAGTGTAGATTTCAAATTGTTTAAATTTTGATTAGTGGGGTAGGGTGGGGTCACAATATGTATTACAAGGGGGAAATCTGGTAAAGAACAGAATGGCCAAAGCTTCTCAGGCGAGCGATGTGGCCCATGGGCCTCTTGTTTGATCTAAGTCTCACCTTTACAAAAGAAATACTGTATGCATAGTGGAAAAGTGAGACTGAGAATGAAATTGAGCCTGTCTAAGTTTTATGACCCTTGGACCTGTCTTTTTTGGTTGCCAGCATTGTTTTACACAACTGGTTCTCATTCTGTATCATTTTTCAGTCACTAAGTTGGGCAGTGAGCAAGAACCATCAAGCTGTTGTGAAGGTGTTGGTAGAAAAGGGAGCTGATAAAAACAAACTACAATGTGACGGGCAGACGGCATTAGATATGGCCATCGCCCAAGATCTCCAGCTTGTAAGTTATATTACATTTACTAGTTTTATTGTTTTTCGTTGCAGTGAATTTTTTTCTTCATTTTTCCCCAGAATTTGAACTTAATCAAATGTTTAAGGAATTCTATGCAACTTCAACTTTACTTTCTTCTTCCAAAGATTGTAAAATTACTTGGAGGAGACCCAGAAAATGGCAATAATTCAGCCAATCAGAATGCAGCTTACACAACCACTAATGGATGGCCACCACAGTCTAATGATACTGTCCCAGAAACAACTTCATCATCAAAAAGGTAAGTCAAGTTTACAGGTAGATTAGGCAGGGTGTTGTTTGGATTATATTTACTCCCTTGAAGTAATTGAGGATAACTGTAGAAATGGATGAGAATATCCTGTGAGCATTAAGATCTTGGCGTTTTCCTGTGAAGAAGGTCAATAGATATAAATATTGAAGGTGGGAAAATCCCCCTCCCCTCTCAACTGTTCCCATGACTATGTTCTATGAAGACTTAAAGACCCAATTTTTTTACCGTACGGTTACCTGAGGAGGGGGAGTGGTCGAAGTAACAGTGGTGTTATTTACCTGGAGACCCCCAATACCCAAGATGTCAAAAATCTGTGTATACATAGCATTACACAGGAAGTCTGTGTTTTGTAATCAGGGTCATCATTGCGTGTTTTGTTTCTGGTTTTGAGTGAAACTACGTAAAATAATTATTTTAATATGAAATTTATTTAATTGTAAACTAAACACATTCATCGTAATGATGATAATGTTTTGAATGGAAAAAAATGATAAGATACATGTATATCGTTTTAGAAAATGTTTTCCTTACATTAAAGAAAAAATCACGAGGAAAAACTACAAATTAATAATATTTATCTTTTTTAATCTTCAATTAAAAAAATCACTTGATTAAAAAAAGTCTGAATATTGAAATGAAAAAAATTATTTATCCACCTATCCGTCATACATGTGAACATGCATTTACCGCAATCAGAATGTTTTTTTTTTCCCTGGTCAACAATGTTGTTCAAAATTTCAATATTATTTATTCTTCGTGTGTTAACAAAATTTTATTGTTAGAAAGATTTCTTTTCAGAATCGATCACTATCAATTATCTTCACATTTTCATTACGTATATATACAGACGCTAGAGGAAATTCGAGCATTAATTCTGACATCAATTTCTGTAACATTAGTGCGGATTGTAGCCATAGTACAAAATAAAACATCTTTTAAAAACTATGCTATGCCGTTTATTAGTACTGAATATTTTTCTTATATCCCATTTCTTAAAAAGTAATTTAAATCGTCGGACTTCCAATTATGGCAAATAGAGCTGGTTTATGTGGATGCGGTATTTTTTCTACAGATAAAGCATGTAACGTGGACGATATAACACTTACAAGTAGTAACAAACAGCAGTGAAGATGGAAAAGAAATATTTTATAATGTCAATGTTTTAAAAAGCTACTTTCAATTATTTTTTTTGAAATAAAATTCAAACATATTGAAGTTTTCTAACCCGCGTGTATACTATGCGGGTACATAAAAGCGTTTGACGCGTGACCAGGTAATTGTTTTCAAAACATGCAAACTCAGATTATCAGGAAGCACAGGTAGCTGACTGTCAGTCAAATTAGAAGCTATGATTGTTTCTTTTTATGATTGACGGGCGGTATATTATTGATCTTGAATCAGGTAGATTTTGGGGGCGTTAACATAAAATTGGGTGTTTAAATATCCTTTTTAAAGATGCTAGTTCCAATCAGCAGAGCTATTTTTGGGTGCGTTCAGAGTATCTCCAGTGGTACCACTACCTCTTTGCCAATGGTAACAATTTGTACCATTGAGCCCATATGTACTCTGAACGAGTTTTGGGTAGAGTTGGTAGGTAACAATGGCACCATTGGTGTACCATTTGTGTATACCATTGTTAACATTGACAGATTTCTTAAGAAAATGTCAAACCAAGATTATTATTCTTGCTTCATGCATCATTTTGCAGCAAGAGAATGCTTTCAGAAATACTTTTTTAGTACAGTAAAGTACTTCTCCACAACAGAATTTTCTCCAACTTGTCTTCCGGATTGTCAAATGTGAAATAATAATTAAATCAATTAAATGTTGATTTTATATTACCTGGTAAATACACTTAAAAGTTATTAAAATAAAGATTCTGAAACTCTCAGTCAAGAAAACCACATTCAAAAAAGATGTTTCAGACCTTAATACACATAGTTTATGTATATAGGTGTAGTAAAAACATTACAATGATTTGTACTTTTTTCAACTTTTTCCCCGAGGGAAAACTTTCATAGAATAATCTTGTTAATATTAATTTATAGATAGAAAATGATTTATTCAGTCAAAATGAACTCAATTAGGCATAAAATTTATTTGAATTTACCAAATACTGCCAGGTTAACCTAGAGATCTCTCGGGTTCTGTTTTGTAGGACCAACTTGATCAGTACCCACCATTTTGTTTGACTTCATTAAAAAAAGCTACCATCGCTAACAGAGATCTAGTTCGTCTGCAGAAAATACTACCTATGGTAAATTTTTTCGACAAACTTTGGTATCATTGGCTTACCAATGGTAAAAAATTCTACCAGTGTTAACTTTTGTCAGCAAATGTTAGTACTCTGAACGCACCCATGGCCTCATGTCAAAGATGCCATCTGTGGTAACTTAAGGAGGCTGGTGGGTCAACAAATTAATCCCAAATGAACCACCAGATTTAACTTATTTTTTTAGATACGGTATCTTTAGCTGTCAACTATCATTTGACAAAGAAAAAATTAAAAGATTTTAGTTTTAAAATTTGATCATTTTTGTATATCTTGATAAGGAGCTCTCCTTTTAAAGGAGATTGAAATAGTCTAAAAATGGCTGCCACCCCCAGCCTCCTTAATGTATATTTTATCAGGGTTTTGTCTCAATCATTTTAGCAGTCTTTTTGCTTTCTGACAGTGCTATAATCTATGGAGAGCTAGAACTCTTCCTGACTGGACTGGGACTCAATCAACTGGTGCAGCTGTTCCAGGATCAACACGTGGAGTTTGACATGTTTCTCAGGATGACTGATGAGGACCTAAGCAAGGTAAATAGAATCTGTAGGGATCCATTTCACAAGAATTTATCTTTGGCAAAGATTGTGTCAAATAATGTCAATCCTCATATTTCAAACTCAGAATTGAGAAAAAGTTTCTAGATGTCTGTGGATTTGAGATATTCGAATTTCCATATCACTTTGACATATCCACTGTATTCAGAGAAATCATTTTGGGATACCAAAAATGCAGCTGTGTTGAAAAAGCCTGATTGGATTCTAAGATGTAGTTAATATCTGTTTATTGTCTTACATTTTTTTTATAATTCCAGTAATTATAATTCGAAGTTTGAACAAAAAATTAATTATTTCCATAATTTATTCATGTGTAATAGAAATTTTAGTCCCCATATCATGGTGGGTTGCACTGAAAGATATATTTCAATTCGAGTAATCCATATTCTTCAGCAAAGAGCCTGCAACCTGCAACATTAAGTTTGTCTCTTTTCATCAGTCATAATGAGCAGGACTTTTTTTTATTCTTCATCAGATGGGGATTAACCAGATTGGGATCAGGAAGAAGATTTTAGATGGGATCCATGCTGTCCATACTCGGGATTGGGAGAAGGGAAGTCTGCCCTCAATACCAGTAAACAGGAAACTCAGGTAGCCATTTTTGTGACATTGAATTTTGATTTTTTTTCATAATAAACATGAAAATGGTAACTGAGAATTATCCTTTGAAACCAGTATTCATAAAAAAGTGCTTTAAATGAACGGAATAATCTTTCCAGGTACAAAATGTATGTTAAGTCAAATTCTTTTTCAAATGGCCCTTATAAGAGATGTATCTCATTTGTATAAAAAATATAATTTTGATTGTAGGTGTGTTGAAGCAGTTGCCATAGCAGCCAACATTTGTAAACACACTAAATACCTGTCCAGTAGTATAGGTTACATTGCTGACCAAGTGACAGTGAACTCTTCTGTGTTGGAGGTCCAGGTAGTATATACTTTGTACTATGGCAATGCTCCCTTTTCTTATTGAGTGGTTTCATGTTGACCACATATATTTGTAAATAGCCCAAGTTCTATATTTTCTTCTTCTTGAGAAAATGTTTATAGAAGGTAAAATTATAGTTTCATTAAGTACATACAAGAGGCATGAACACTAACAAATTTTTCCTATTTATAAATTAAGAGGCATTTGAAAATAAACTGATAAACTAATTGGATGGTAGGGTTGAAGACTTTGGAGTGTTCCATCTACTCTCCACCATGTAAAGTCTGCCCTCTTGGCAGGGTTAATAAAATCCTTATGAGAAAGATAGATGCACTAATGGACTCACTGTAGAGGAGAATTCAGGCTTTAACATGATGATAATCAGAATTTTTATTTACACTTTTGGGGAGATACATACCATTATATGAATTTCAATAACACATGAGTTGTCAGTCAAAATTGCTTAAGAATTTGGAAACTTGTTCATAAGTTTGGATGATTGATAACAATACTGGAAAATATGTTTGAAAACAAAGCTGTAATTTACAGTATTAAATTTTGATAGGACGGTTCAACTCCCAAACAGCTCCAGAAGTTATGTGAAGAGACTCAATCAAATGTTGTGATGTTAGAGAAGGAACTGGAGAGATTGTCGTCAAGGTTAGAGAAGGTGAGGAAATGTTTCAAAATCAGGTGTTTTATCAATTCAGGCATGCAGAGTATCAGTGTTATTTTTATAGCAGATATTTGTACAGGAAAAATTCAGTAATGAAATGACAGCTGCTAGCAGGGTACATCATTTAAACTCTAATTCCTCCTACAGTTTTCAAGATTGGAAGTTTTATTATATTTTGCAGATTTGTTGACGTACACTTTTTTTTGGTAAATTAATGAGATAATACCTGAATGTATTCATTCTAATTTTAAGCATTGTTTGTAAGCTGTATCATAGAATTTTACATTTAGCAAAGATATGTATGGTACCTAGACTGTTAGTTTTGATCATTACATGTATAATATAAAAGGGTAATACCAGCTGTCAAACAGTCATTATTATGTTCATAGGGTACATTTATATTGTTAGGGTATCACTTTCCACAGTTTCCATACAAAGGTTTTTACAATGTATGTAAGAATTTCAGTTCTAACTGATCTAGACCTCATAAGAGTAAATCCAGTTGTTCGTCAGATTGACAGTTTTGCCCTTATCATTCTATGAACAGATGCTTGATGCAGAAAGAATGAATGAAAATATTTGGGACAAAAATAGTATGATCAAATGCAATGAAAGGTCGAAACTATTTGCAGAACTTTAGCTCTCCGGTTGAAAAATTTCAGGCAGACTAACCAGAGATAACTCTTGCAAAAAAACTAATAAGGCCCTGCAAGGTATTGTGTCAAGAGAAAACTAGGTTGTGATTACCTACATGTACTTTTAGAATATGGCTATAGGCAGCTAGGTTAAGGACGCCCAAAGGAAATATGCTGAGAAAATCAAAATAATGTTGATATTTTTTTTATTTGCACGAGTTTTAATTCAATGGGTCCGAATGGTACTAATGCATATATTTGTATGGGGTCTCAACCAAGTTTGTCCAAAGCGACTTCACATACATCAGCTGTTTGTTACGTGACATGGTTAAAATTAGAAAAAATATGATCGGATACAAAGATTGTAAAAGTTCAACAATATGCGGATAATTTTTCACCAAGAAATTAATTGTGTTTTCTTCAAGACAAATTTCTTAACCCAAAAAGTGCTGGGAGCAACTTCCCCATGCCCTAGGAATTATATAAAATTCAGCCGTCTTTTGATAAACTTCGTGCATTTACACAATACGCATTGAAATAATGTAAAATGACAGAAAAAATCATTCGCACACAACTTTCTCCCAGCACTTTTCAAAATAGTAGGGACAATATCTACATGTGTACACAATATCATAATTCATAGTTAAAGGGATATCGTTGAACTTTAGAGATTTTTGAGGGGTTGTGTCTGTGATTGTAGTATGTTTGTGTATAAAAGTGCATGACTGTCGCTTTATAAAAGACCAATTCGTTTGCAATTTAATAAGACTGTGAAATATTGAATAATGCATTCAAAATATGACTCAATTTTATTCAGATCACGCTTATTAAGATTTAATTTCACATTTACAAGTTGCAATAATAGCTGGATATGAGAAGTGCAGAGAAACTGTGTGTCAAACTAGTCTACGACGTCATATCTGTCAGAGCGAGATCAAGTTGGCTTTAATTTTACATTCAAATAGTGTTATAATGAGAAGATAAGTTACACATTAATTTATTTTTATAATAATTAGAAGAAATCACTGTATCTAAAAGTGTATGAAAAATAAAATTAATTTTCATTCGCTGAGATTCATTTGTGCAGTTTCAACATGACGTCATAAACGATTTCCCAAAGCTCTGCACAGACTGATATACCTTTGGCAGTCCTTAACCCAGCTGCATATCTATATATTTTAGGGAAAAAGAAGCTTGGAATAAACCGTCTTTGTCAGTGATCAGAGTTGTCCCTAAGAATTTAAAGAGAAGGCATTTAAAAAGTGGAAGGGATCTAGGGTTCCTCCCCTAATGGGAATTTTAGAAGGAATACCAAAATAACTACGGGATTACATCATTATAATAGGCGGGGAAATTGACCGGGGGGATCTTGTTTTCTCAGAGTGTGTTAATGAAAAAGTAGGTCATGTTGACCTACTTTTTTTAGGTCACCTGAGTAAACTCAGGTGACCAGTAAACTCAGGTGACCTATTTGCTATCCGTTTTCGTCCGTCGTCGTCGTGCGTCGTGTGTTAACATTTGGACATTTTCAGCTTCTTCACTGAAACCACTGAACCAAATTCAACCAAATTTGGTATACAGCATCTATGGGTGAAGGGGAACAGAAATTGTGAATTTCATGCTTCCTGCCCCCCTGGGCCCTAGGGGGTGGGGCCAAAAGCACTCAAATTATTGCATTCTTTAAAAATCTTCTTCTTCACTCCTGGACATCAAGCAGGCAAACTGTTTGCATGATTGTAATCAGCATTGAGTCCTCTACCAAAATTGTGAAATTCATGGCTCCTGGGTCAGGGGTTCAAGTGCTAGGGTGGGGCTAAATAGTATATATAGTGAAAATGCATAAATTCTTTGAAAATCTTCTTCTCTGCTGCTGGGTATTAAATAAACTAACTAAGTACAAAGTTATGATGAGCAAGAGTGCCTCTTCCAGATTGTGAATTTTATGGCCCCAGGGTCATGGGTTCTGGTGTTAGGGTGGGTCTCTATTGATTATATAGTGAAAATGCATTTATTCTTTGAAAATCTTCTTCTCTGCTCCTGGATATTAAATAATCTAACTAAGTACATAGTTATGATGAGCAAGAGTGCCTCTTCCAGATTGTGAATTTTATGGCCCCAGGGTCAGGGGTTCTGGTGTTAGGGTGGGGCTCTATTGATTATATAGTGAAAATGCGTTTATTCTTTGAAAATCTTCTTCTCTGCTTCTGGGTATTAAATAAACTAACTAAGTACATAGTTATGATGAGCAAGAGTGCCTCTACCATATTTGTGAATTTTGTGGCCCCAGGGTCATGGGTTCTGGTGTTAAGGCGGGGCTCTATTGATTATATATATAGTAAAAATACATTAATTCTTTGAAAATATTTTCCTTTGCTCCTGGGTTTTATGCCAATGATCCAAGTATATATCTTAATGATGAAGAAAGGTGCATCTAGCCAAGTGGATTTTTTATGCCCCTTCAGTCAGAAGGGGGGGGGGGGGGGGGTTACACAGTCTGAAAATAAATCAATGCTTTGAAATCTGCTCTTTGGTATTAACCAACCATTTTATGATAAAATTTGCCAAATTTTGAAATATGTGGCCCCTGGGTTAGTGGTTCTTTTGGGGTGAGATGCAACTGGGTATTAAGTGGAAGTGCATTTTCTCTTTGTTAATACTCTAATCTATCTCTGAATATTAAATAAATATAGAGAAAGCATGCTAAATTAATAGTTATGTTAAGCAATGGTGCCTCTTTCTAAATTGTGAATTTCATGGCCTCTGGTTTAAAACACGAACAAAATTTAATTGTTTGAAAGTTGTAACACAATACTCAGGTGACCTATAAGGCCCGTGGGCCTCTTGTTTAATTTCAAGGTTTTATCCATATATGTATGCTACTTCCGGTAATAGAGTTGGAATAAAAGTAATAATGTACAATTTATAAGAAGAGCAATTCTAGGCCCGTAGACCTCCTTTTGAATTTTTTCCCTAAGCTTAAATCTCAGCTTTTAAGCTCCCTCCTAAGATATCTTCACTCCAGTTTCTGTTCTGAAACCAAAATGTGTAAGCTTGAAATAGCTATTCATTGATTTAGAAAATAAATTTCTACTTTGCAAGTGAACTGATTCATTACAATTAAAATCATGGAAAATAATACAGTAAAACTTGGTTATAACGAAGTCAGGGGGACCAATAAATTTATTTTGCTTTATCTTTTATTTGTTATAACCGTATAAAAAAATTCATTAAATTTATATGGGTGGGGATCCAAGATGACTTCGCTTTTTCTGTAAATTCGCAATATCCATGTTCGTACTAAACGAGTTTTGCTGTACATACATTTGTAATTATATGATAGAGAAGTAAATGTCATGAAACTGGCAATCAGTTTTATCATCTTATGAAAGATACAAGTGTGGACAGTTGGGAAAAAATAAGATCCTCCATTTATCTTCAATTATATTTTAGGCACTAAAGTTGCTTTTATATCAAGTTTCATGATGATTATGAAAGCTGTCTCTCAGAGTATTCACAGACAAAAAGTATTTGTAAGTTGAATTTTGCTTAAATGTAAATGAAACAGCAACATTTTTAAAATAACATGTATTTGTTCTTTCTGCTTATTTACCTATTCAATCTTTTTTATTGTTTTTTGTAAAATCACTTTTAGAGAATCCAAACCTTTAAAGTTTCAAAAAGATAGACAGAAACTATCTGTCTATAACACATACCAATCATCTAAATTGACCTTCTGTAATTGTCTATAACACATACCAATCATCTACATTGACCTGTTTGGGTCTATAACACAAACCTATCATCTACATTGACATTTTGTTTGGGTTTATAACACATACCAATCATCTACATTGACTTTTTGTTTGGGTCTATAATACAAACTTATCATCTACATTGACCTTTAGTTTGGGTCTATAATACATACCTACCATCTACATTGACATTTTGTTTGGGTCTATAACACATACCAATTATCTACATTGACCTTTAGTTTGGGTTTATAATACATACCAATCATCTACATTGACCTTTAGTTTGGGTTTATAATACATACCTACCATCTACATTGACATTTTGTTTGGGTCTATAACACATACCAATTATCTACATTGACCTTCTGTTTGGGTTTATAACACATACCAATCATCTACATGGACTTTTTGTTTGGGTCTATAATACATACCAATCATCTACATTGACCTTTAGTTTGGGTCTATAACACATACCAATCATCTACATTGTTCTTCTGTTTTGGTCTGTAACACATACCCATCATCTACATTGACCTTATGTATGGGTCTATAACACATACCTATCATCTACATTGACCTTTAGTTTGGGTTTATAACACATACCAATCATCTACATTGACCTTTAGTTTGGGTTTATAACGCATACCAATCATCTACATTGACCTTTAGTTTGGGTCTATAACACATACCTATCATCTACATTGTTCTTCTGTTTTGGTCTGTAACACATACCTATCATCTACATTGACCTTTAGTTTGGGTTTATAACACATACCAATCATCTACATTGACCTTCTGTTATTGTCTATATCACACACCAATCATCTACATTAACCTTTTGTTTGGGTGTATAACACATACCTACATGTATCATCTACATTGACCTTATTTTTGTTTTTATAACTACCAATCATCTACATTGACCTTAATCTGTTTGGGTCTATAATACATACTAATCATCTACATTGTTCTTCTGTTTGGGTTTATAACACATACCCATCATCTACATTGATCTTCTGTTTGGGTTTATAATACATACTAATCATCTACATTGTTCTTCTGTTTGGGTTTATAATACATACTAATCATCTACATTGTTCTTCTTTTTGGGTCTATAACACATACCAATCATCTACATGTACATAGTTCTTCTGTTTGGGTTTATAATTATAACACATACCAATCATCTACATTGTTCTTCTGTTTAGGCCTATAATACATACCTATCATCTACATTGTTCTTCTGTTTGGGTTTATAACACATACCAATCATCTACATTGTTCTTCTGTTTGGGTCTATAACACATACTCATCCTCTACATTGATCTTCTGTTTGGGTTTATTACACATACCAATCATCTACATTGACCTTCTGTTTGGGTTTATTACACATACCAATCATCTACATTGATCTTCTGTTTGGGTTTATTACACATACCAATCATCTACATTAACCTTCTGTTTGGGTTTATTACACATACCAATCATCTACCTGTTTTATCTACCTTAAATTTGTGATGTAACCATTCTGATGGTTCGTTTACGGTTTATACCACATACCGATGGCCTACAGGTTTGATCTCCTTTAATCTTTTTATTTAATTAATCTGATGTTTTGTTTATAACATACCAATCGTCTTCCACTGATAGATATTAAACCTGTTCCGTTCATTCACCCTGATTAAATTCGGTGAAAGGTGAAGGTGAAAATCTTCTCCAGACTTAAAACAATTCCGATGTAATAAATGTCACCGTATTCTGAGAGGTGATTGGTTTACGGGGAGTTTATTCAGCAGCAGAAAGTTATCATTTGGAAAGGAGCTTCAAGTGTACCCTTTGATGCAACATTTGTGAAAGAAAGGCTAAATAATTTGAAATTACAGTATCATTCCATTTTCAAAAAAATACCATATGTACAGAAAATACCATTATATGTGCGTATGTGTTATTAATATATTTTTACGGATTTTTAACAATAGATTAATGTCATGTCAAGTTTCTTTTTTTTTTTAAACAAGAACGTTTTTTGCAAAAGCAATGGTATTCCTCTAAGCATCGATTATAACTAGTTTGCATTCAAGTCCGCAAGTCACGGGCCAACATGCAAGATGGCGAGTGATAAAAAGTTATTATTATATTATCCTAAGCCTTAGTATTTAGTATAATGTGTATGTTTGCACTCGTACTTGTAGCCCTCGTGTTATACAGGTGGCTTTTGTAGACTTCAAAGAACGAAACAGAATATCATTTTCAAACAACGCACTTCTTGAAAGCGGAAACCAGTAAGCGTGACAATTTTGATTACGTAATAAGCACATCCTTTGCATGTCACGGTTCATGAATACGATGCTATATCATAAACGAGAGAAGATTTATGTTAACGAAGCAAGCAATTGGTTCACGTGTTTCCTCTTACTACACTTGTCTTCCAAACTAACCCTGACAATTGCCAGCTTGCATTTACCAGAGAACGTAGGTCCATAATACGGTGATCAAGAACACATTTATTTTTGCTCTTGGTACATCTTGATTTTAAATTCGTAATAACATGCATTTTGGTCATTTTGCTACTCAATCATCGATTGTGAGTGCTCGGTTGAATGTTTAAAATAATAGTTGATGCAATAATTTGATATTGAACGATACGCTACCTTCACGGTTCAATTTAGCGTCCCTTTCGAGAATTTTTCACTCGTATTTTTCAATCTTTTTTTCTGATATTTTTTTTTGTTTTCAGGTTTTTCAGAAACGGAATGTTGACCCGCCTGACCTTGTGACCCCACCGGTAGAGCCAAGGTCAAGTGCAAATTACAAACGTGTTATTTTAGTCGTCGGTCTATGTATTCCAGTGGGATTGATGCTTTATAATGGCAAACATTTGGTTCAACGTGTCGATCGGTTATTATCACCAAAGTGATTCGAATTTTTTAAAAAGTAAAACAGAGGTTGTGACCATATTTTGATTAATTGACAAGGATTATACTTATTGAGTATATATATGATTCAGTATTTTTGTGCCAAAATGTATATAAGGGGAATGTAATTATAATTACGATAGTGTAAATATTTTTTTAAAGATAAACTTCATACATGTAATGAATTTATCTGTTTAAATATGCTGAAAGAGAGGGAGAGTTTGAATATGCCGAGAGAGAGCGCTAGAGAGAGAGAGTTTATGTGTTAAAATTTGTCTCAGGAAAGACCAAATCAATTTTACTTCTTGAATTTGCTTTAAAATTGTTGGTCAGTATTTGGTTTCCTACATACATGTATCATAGATAAAGTACATGTTCACTTGTTATCTGTTTCATGATTTATGTTTTTAACAAAATCCTGGAAAATTGTGTTTCTTTGACGTTTTCTATGATTAAATAAAGTTGTTACTGGTACGCAATGGGTGCGTACATGTATACTCCGAATACTTTGAAAAATGAAATTTTACATTTATGTGTCTTCACTATCAACGTTTCAATATAAAATTGGTAAAAAAGTAAATGTTATATTTTATAGTCTAAATATGATCGAAATTTTAATTTTACTGCATTTTGAGATTATATGTTATAAAGTATATCCACTAAATATACTTGTATTCTTTCTTTTTATGAAAACCGTGGTCGTTGCTAAGCAAGCTAGTTCTTAGTGACCCTTTTATCAATGAAAAATAAAATAACCTACATGGAATACGGATATAAGAACAGCGATCAAGCTCAAATCCATTTGAAACAATACCAGTTTGGAGCACAGCAATATCAAAGTTGGGATCAGGTGCCATGGAAGAGTGAGTATCCCTGTTAAACGGTCACTCCTTTTCTTAATTGGACAAACGGAAAAATAGCTGAGCAATACATTTTTATATAAAATTTTTCATCCTACTTCATAAGATTATTTTTCCAGACATAGATATAAACAATATAAATTGTTCTTTGGTTGTAAATACGGGATAAAGTTTGCAGTTGTTGCAGAAATAATTCATAACCCTTGTTAATAGGCTTATTCCTGCAATATTGACCTTTTTTCAAATACGAACATCTAAAGAACGCAATTATTTATTAATTTACACGTACAGAAAATACTTTTTAGCTAAGAATACATTTTTTTAAAAACATCTTGAAGATATGAACATGAATTTAAAGGAAAAAAAATTGTTCTTATGAATGGATGAAAATCTTTTAATGGAAATAATGTACATATGAAAAGTACATAGTGTGTAAGATCTAGATTCAAAACATATTTAACAAATAGAAAAATGACCGTCAACAAATAAATATGATATTATAATAAACAATGCCAATATAAATATATCAATAAATACTGTATAACACTTAAAAAATAAACAATGTTTCATAAGTCAGCTAAACCACGTTGTTACTCATTTCAGTAGCACTCTTGAAAATTGCAGTTCCAAATATGGAAGTCAGTACAAGACCGGAAGTGCCTATCCAAGTAAGGACTTCCGGTGTGAAATATTATCATGTAGACTGGGACCTTTGCAAGTATGTATGTCCACGCGCTTAGAACAAAGTTTACATTTCACATGGCAACACCAGTGGAATTTGCAGTGACATTTGTGAAATTGCGTCACAGTTTCTGTATCATAGCCCCGCCCACAACACATGATGTCACACCCATCAGTTCCTAAGGACGCTTTGTTACACTGGCGTCCGGCGGTGCCCAATGATCCTGAAAAAGAGAAATAAATTTTTATAACTTGTAAAAATGTTTTTTGTATAAATATGTTTGTTCGTATGTTGTTTAATGTCCCTCTCGAGAATTCTTTACTCATATGAAGACGCAACCACTTGCCGGTGGAGAGCTGCAAATTTTATCCAATTACACTCGGCACTTAGGGCCATTGAGCAAAGAGGGATCTTTTTTATGCCATCACCTACTGCGACACAGGGCCTCACTTTATAAGTCTCATTCGAAGGACCGGTCTACTCGTCCCAAAGTGAGATTCGAACAGGCAACGTAAGGATCAACTTCTTACTTCGAAACTCAGAGCAGACGCTCTAACCTCTAACCACTGCGCCACACGGGTGACTTGGCATGTCTTGAGTACGAGATTTTAACACAGAAATTGGATCATGACGTCTTTCTTTCAAATAAGGTGTAGAAATACATGTATGTCACTAGTAAATCTCTAAAGAATCCATACTAAATGTAATTATCATATTATGGTATGACATAATTATTTTACTCCAAAATTCTGCACAATAAAATAGTGTCTTCTGTGAATCCAATGTATTTGATTTAAAGTAATATACGCCGTATGGATGCCGATTTGTATGTGAAACAAAATGATTAAATGATTTGAAACACATAAAGCGTAATGAAAAAATAATATTTTCACAAAATTTAACTATAAAACTTGTTGTAATAACAGAACAATAAAGCAATATCTGCAATCAAGAATTCAGTCTTTTCATGAATATTGATAAAGGAAGTGCGTAAACAGTAGGTCTAAATATAGACACGTATGTCCACGGGAAATTATAGACAACGATGCACCTTGCATTTTGACGACGATTATTAATAAAAGGTTAATATGCGTCATAACAGAGTATAGATGGTTGATACTGATTACATTTAAAGATAAGTTATATTAATAGTAACACGCCATCCATGTCAAAAGTAAGTTGTATCTCAAAGGGATTACCTCGTTTTCTTGACGCCGTGTTTTTTTATCAATCTAAAAGTAGCGACGGCGTCACGTGGTGGATTTACTTAAAAATAGACATTATTCTCCTTGCAGGATAATAAATAATTATAATTTGATAACTTTATAACGAATTTTATTTAAATGGTGTAATTTACAGCATTTTCATAACTTTTATTGGTAAACAAAATATATAAATTTCCAGCCGTATTTTAAAATGGCGCACGTTATAGCGTATATTACTTTAAACAAAAACGAGTCTTACCGATGGAAAGATCTCGGACACAGTAGTCCGGGGACGCCTCTAAATAAACTAAATCCTTCCTCGTGGGTTTCTTGTAGTGATGGTTTGCGACAACTATACCGGAACCACCTTGGTCTATCATAACGTGAGTAGCCCCATTGTACTTCCGCTTTAGATATTCTCCAACCCGTCGAAAAGGCTGCATAGCTTGCCAGCACGTCCTAATGGTGCACGCCCCACTCACACCGTGACACTTGCAGGCAAGCTTCATAAATTTTTTGACAGCCTGTGGAATATAAATAAAATGTAATTTTGCACACACACACACATATAAATTAAGTATTGCGTTATCTTAAAAAAAACTTAAAATAATTTTAGGAATAACGCTCAACTAACAAAACTGTGAAGAGCAAGAGTGTTCGCTTAACTGTAAAGACTGTTCACAGAGCCTTGTGTTTAAAAACTTACAATTTAAAACAAAACACTCCTGGGAGCGATAGATTGCCTATTTTTCACTTGTATTTCCATAAAGCTGTTCATCTTTACATATCTTGAAAGTGCATGCTTCATGTAGTATGTAATATCAATTTTAAGATGGTACTCACTCGTCTTCCGGCACGGTTGTTATGGAGATTCATCAGTGCGCGTGCGTCACGCACCCTTCGCTCTCTGGCGTCAATAAACATTCTAGAGAAATGACTAGCCCACCGGACATTGTCGCTGCATCCGCCCCATTCAAACCAGCCCAGCTTATCTCGACTCTTGCCGACCTTGCTAGGATCACATCCACATTGGAGGAGATTGCCCTTGCTGCAGGCCCGGGTAATGGCGTGGGCAACTCCAGCCGAGGAAATGGCGTACACGAAGGCAGACTCTCGACTTCCTACTGAAACAGAGAGATCTTTTAATCACAAAATCTTAAATAATCTGGGACGAATTTCTTTTTAAATTTTTAGTTGCACATTTGTGGTATTATATTTTTAACTTAAACTGAATATTGTCCTAATTTTGTTAGTGTTAAACAAAACAAATCAGAAGAAATCTTTTACATCATTTGAGAATCATTTTTTAAAAGAATAATTGAAATATGAATGTCGATGATAATTAAAATTTTCATTTTAGAATATCAAAACGTTTTGGGTTTAGGGGGAAAATTTAATGTTTTTAACTTCATGAGTAAAAATACATGACATTGGTATACCGGGTATTTATGATGCGGGACATGTGGAATATCAAATAAAAAATAAAAAAAATCTGGATTGAAACAACTTGAAATGTACGTCTTATCTAAATGATTGTAACAACTTGGAATTTATAAAAACAGACCGCCATAGGGGAGGGAAATTAAATAAAACAGTTGTACCTCAAAAAATAACAAAAAGGAATAATAACAAAGTCAACAAGTAAACATTACACCTTAAATAGCCCGTACCAGCGACCCGGGATTCTTTTAATAAGAAAATCTTTTTTCACGGTCATAGGATAAACAAACATTTTTCCTCTTGAACGGTCAAAATGTTTGGCTATTAGTCCATGATCGTATTACACATGAACGTTAATTTTAAGCCATTTATCCCACAATTATCAAGATAATAGGCAGAAAATACAAGGTTTTCACTCGGCTTGAGAGCTCCTCGTAGTTTGTTGGTTTTAACTTAAATGAAATCAAAACACCGTATAGGGGTCAGACCAAGGATGAATGAAAAATTGCAGTGCGGATAAAGATTTCAGTTCCGTTAAAACTGAGAATTTTTTTTGTTCTCTTCTTTTGTAATGCTTTAAATGTTTTGCACAAACATGGTCAATTTCTGTCCGATCTTTTTCTCTAGGCGATACTGTTTGGTCTGGCTATTAGTGGGTATGTGATTTAGTGGGAATTGCCATTGCAGGTTTGGTGTTTCTTACAGAAAATTGGACAATTTCCTTAATTAAACAACCTCCCACATATGCCTGGCCATCCTGCTCCAAATCACCGTACATCAAGGTTTTGAAATAACTTTGGATTTGTGGACATTCTTACAAAGCAATTAGTAATTCTACCATTCCGGAAACCTTCTTTCGTAAAACTTGTGGGGGAAAAACTTGAGATATTTTCAATACCAATCTGTTTTATCATAAAAATTTTAGAAATTGCGGGCGTAGTTTTGGTTTT
Organism: Saccostrea glomerata; assembly: GCA_003671525.1. Classification (NCBI taxonomy): domain Eukaryota; kingdom Metazoa; phylum Mollusca; class Bivalvia; order Ostreida; family Ostreidae; genus Saccostrea; species Saccostrea glomerata. The sequence continues at coordinate 317,982 of PRKT01000414.1, forward strand.
AAAAGTTCTCACTCATCTGAATTCAGTAATTACACAATCCCATCTGTTCGCTAAATATTAAAAAAAATTGCAAAATTAAATGGTGAAATTCATCAGTTCTCTTGATGAGAATGTAATAGGGGATATATTTAAAGGCAAGAATGTGGTTGTTTGGCAGGATTTCTGAGATCTATTTGCATGATGCAGTCTAAAATATCGGTTTTATTATATTTTTAATTAATAATCAAACGGTAGCTATTTAATGGTCTTTTTTTATGTCAGATCATTCGTATTTGTAATGCTATGATTATGAAACTATCTATACTTTTACAATTAATCTGATTTTTAAGTAGCAGAAAACGATTACACAAAACAATCCAAGACACGCGCGGAAGCATCTAAAAACAAAATCACATAATCTCGATAGCTATTTAATTACCTCCTAAATGCCACTGATAGCAATTATCTTTAGAAAATAAATCCGCGCAAAAAATAATCCCAAACCCAGTTTTTGATATTTATAAATGACATACGCAGGCGGAAAAATAGCATGATTTTACATTAACTTTCGCATGTATTTTCTCTCAACGATTCTTATTAGATTATTTGAAGGGTGCAAGATTTTCGGACGAGGAATAACTGCGCCCCCATGCGGTGGTCATTTCATTGCAGTTCCTGCTCTCTGTTGTACGGAGTGAGAAAAAAGATAGGTTTCTTGAAAAAAGTTCACCTCTCTGTGAGGTCTATGGGTATCACTCTGAGCTCATGACAACATCCCCTCGGCTTTAATCGTTTTCTAACAAAGTAAACATGTATAAAATCAGTATAAGCTCATCAAAATTCTCAGATCTAGCGCTTGATGATTTTCGTCCTGATTTTTTAGCTCTTGAAATCGCGCCTTTTAATAATTGGTTATGTATTTTGGTGGAAATGAATATAACATCGAATGCACCAAGTCTTTACGCTTATCGCTAGAAAAGGACACAACTGTGTGTAAAAAACCATATGCCCTAAAATTTTCTCTACGCTAAGAAATGACTTACAGTTTTCATTAATCCATATCCATTTCTATAGTTTCAAAATTATAAATATGAGAATGTACAGTTTCATTTGTCGTTCAAACAAGGATAAAATCTGTTTAAAAAGTTAGTAGGCCGTCTATATATTCATAATTAGAGGATGAAAACAACAACTAGTGATTCTCTTTATTCTAGACCTAATGGTTGCATATTCGACCCCATACACCACTCTGACTATAACACATGCCACGAAAAGGTACTCTATATAGTGTTAAAAACACGTAAGGGAAAATCCTTCCTATTTATGAAATATCTTTCTAAAAGTTCAGTATTCCTTCGAAACAAATTAATTGATAGAAGATATACTGCAATATGCTCTTTGTCTTGTCACTACCTGTCAGCATAATAAGGTTATGAGTCTTTACCTTTCAGCGTTTTTGTATGTCACGAGACTTGACCTTTCAGCATTATTGTATGTCAAGAGACTTGACCTTTCAGCATTATTGTATGTCTCCAGACATTACCTTTCAGCATTATTGTATGACCCGAGACTTGACCTTTCAGCATTATTGTATTTCACGAGAATTTACCTTTCAGCATTATTGTATGTCACGAGTCTTTACCCTTAAGTACTATTGTATGTCACGAGGATTTACCTCTCAGCATTATTTTATGCCATGAGACTTAACCTTTCAGCATTATTGTATGTCACGAGACTTTACCTTTCAGCATTATTGTATGTCACGAGACTTAACCTTTCAGCATTATTGTATGTCACGAGGATTTACCTCTCAGCATTATTTTATGCCATGAGACCTAACCTTTCAGCATTATTGTATGTCACAAGGTTTTACCTTTCAGCATAATTGTATGTCACGAGACTTAACCTTTCAGCATTATTGTATGTCACGAGACTTTACAGTTCAGCATAATTGTATGTCACGAGACTTAACCTTTCAGCATCATTGTATGTCACGAGACATTACCTTTCAACATTATTACATGACGTATGTCCAGAGACTTTATATAACACCAATGTTACGCCCTTTGACTTTACCTTTCCGTATTATAAATTGTAGGTCCCGAGACTTAATCTTTCCGTATTATTAATTGTATGTCCAGAGACTTAACCTTTCCGTATTATTAATTGTATGTCCCGACATTTAACCTTTCCGTATTATTGATTGTATGTCTCGAGACTTAACTTTTCCGTATTATTAATTGTATGTCCCGAGACCTAAAATTTCCGTATTATTAATTGTATGTCCTAAGACTTTCCCTTTCCGTAGTATTAATTGTATGTCCTAAGATTTTCCATTTCCTTATTAATTATTGTATGTCTTAAATCTTTTACTTTCCGTATTATTAATTGTATGTCCTGATACTTTACCTTTTAGCATAACTTTTCCAAATACAGTGGCATCTCTGTCGAGGGTACTGCAATTCCACCGATGAAACCGGAACTGACTCTGGCACTCCTTGATCCCCATTTTGGCCCCCTCGCCCAGGCTGACCATCACCCCCGGATGCATCCTGCAGAGGCGGCGCTGTCGACCAGCCAGGCCCGGGATATTATCACAGAGTACACCCGCCCCTACGGCATGAAGAGGCAGCTGACTTATAAACCTATAACAAAAACGCTAAGAGTAAGGATGTTTAGATGAAATTAGAAGAGGATGGGGTGGGGGGTCAGCACCTATCTTTTCCTTCCTTGAAGATATATGTATGGTAATATGTATAATGTAAATGATGACTAGGCTCCATATTTTCAAGATTTTCAGGGGAATTATCTCATGACTTCTTTTTGCACATTTCAGTATGTCTTGATCCACTACTGAAGTAAGCCTTGAATTCGAGCTCAATTTATTTTAGATATGTTTAATTATATGTGGAATTTCAGCAGGTACCTGTTCTTATATTATGTAAAGCACAGAAGTGTTCTACTGTGCCCTTTGTAAATATGCCAGACTATGAACAAATAAACTAAGTACGATTTATGTCAGTTGGATGTTTGTTTCAAAGGTATTTTATTATAGACAGTTAAATTATATGATTAATCAGGAAACATTGTAACATTTTGAAAGAGAATTTATCATGAACGTTGGTCTAAATAGTAAGTAGAGCCTTGGTAATACTATATTTTCCTTTTTATAAAAGTACATTGAAATTTACGGATGTCTGGGATAGACATTTTAGGACCTTCTTAGTTTTCTGTTTTTGCTTTAACTGCCGACGAAAATAGAAGAAAAACTCATAATAATGTAACCATGTATTAATTTAACATTTTAAGGGAACCTAATTTTGCTCTCGACAAAGACGGACAAAGTGGATTCCTCTGTTAAGATTTTAATGGGTTTAGTTAAACCGTCAGTTATATTCTGTAACAGCTTATACAGTGTTTTCACGAACATTTCATTAACACCGACATTTTGAAAAGCAGCCACCAGTCATTTTCTTGAAAAAGAGGCTGGATGTTTCATCTCATGATGTAACTTACTTCTCAAGAAATTATTTCTGTTTTGTTTACTAACAAATTAAAATTGAACGCATCCGCGTATCGTAATAAAACAACCCCTTTCAGACGATGTCTTTGACTGCTAATCCAAAAATAAAAAAAAATTAAAAATCCAGACTCGTCTTTAATAATGTGCAACGTGGCAAATATATTACATGTTAATTTGCTCATTAATTATTAATTTACAGTCCACAAAAGACTCGTGCACTGATAATAATTCGTTTTGTGCGTAAACTCAGCATGCGAATTTCTACAAATGGTCACGTGGTCTCGAAAAAGAATCTCATTACCATTCACGAGACCAAGCCTCGCTGTGGGAAATGATCGGGTACTGCGCGTGTAATTATCAATGGTAAAACGTGGATTATTTTTATTTTAAAGTATTAATTTTATAGGGCCATGAGGAAATCGATAACGACAGCATGAAGCACCGTGCTCGGTATTTTGAAAACCTTCAAGTACTGTATCTTTCATATAAATTTCATAAGCATACCGCGGTATAATTTTTACCATTCCATGCCTTTGCCATGAAGTAGGCCTTATACCCAAACGCCTCCTTTAGTACTAAGACTTTGTAACTGTAGTGTTTCAAATTGATACTGTTAATATTGCAATTGTTATAAACGTAGCTGAAGAGCATATTTGTAATATATATATTTAGCTGACATCTTTGTCATGTCTCTTATATTTCTAATTCTTGTGTCAGTGTGTATTCAACTATTTAGTAATTTTCTACATTTTCCGTAGTGCATGTCTTAAATAAACTATGTATACAATATGCCGCAAAAGAAAGTATGCGATGGATATAAAAAAAAAAACATTTGTAATTCGACAGTCTGTTAGAATTTATAGAGCATGATATCGACAACGTTAGCTCTTTATGACTAATGACGTCATTGGTCCAATCCAACTTTTGGCACAAGAGTGCAGAGGGCTCGAAATTGTAGCTTTGTCAGAGGTTCGAGTTTCAGACTACCTTCACTGCATCTCTTCACCATTTTTCTTTTATAAAATAACACCTGTGACTTTCTGTCTATAATTACCCAACCAAATCTAACGGGGAAAGGACGTAAAAATGGCGATATCTTGCCGCGTATGCAATCATCAAATCTATATTTTTATTACGTATGTTGAATTATACCGACTTTAAAAAGATTAAAGTCGGGAACTTGAGCATAATTGAACTGTTAACGGCTAATCTTATAACATTTCAAGTATTTTCCCTGTGCTCTTCATTCTTTTATATGTATGGCTTATGAATCGATATTCAGTGGAACATGGTACATATGTTTCAGTACATGTATTAATTAAAACTGAGTCAATGAAAAAAAAACCCATTCTGCTCATTAATTATTTGTACATCTTGGATATACTTTAATAAATGAAGAAAAAGAAATTCTGTTTTTTTTTTTTGTGTAATACAACTTTGAAGTGTATTCTGAACGTCGTTGTCATTGAATATTACAGTAGAGTACGGTTATAATGGACCCCTTAAGAATGTAAGTGTAATCAAATAACACAGTAATATCTGTTTTATTAAGGTGAAATATCACTTTAAGCTGCTTTTTATCTAAAGACTCAGCATTGTTTGGGAGGAACAATAAGAATTGCTTCGCCTACATGTATACTAGAAAAATAAATAATGACAAACTTAAATATACTAATGATAGTGATATGCATCCTCGAATAAAACAATGTCAAGGTTGTGTGAATTCCGATATGTTAATCAAAAAGAACAAAGTGTTTCATGCACTTAAATTAAGAAGTAAAGAAAACATTGTTAATCTTACGCACGGAGTATAAATCAGGTCCATCATTTTAATGGAATAATTACACAACCAAAGCAAAAATTATTTGGCGAAAATTGAAACAAGATAGCCCCCCACCCTTTTTATTTGCCACTGTCTCTTCTGGTGTCCAAAAATCAACGCCACATGTACCTGAAGGTGTTTTTAAAAAAAATCTTAAAAGAAGTAAAGGGCTTATGTGCAATATAGATAAATGTAAATCTTGAAGTGTGATATTCAACCGAAATTTAAGTTAATTCTCTAATTAAAATGACGTTTCCCCAAAGACGTATTTCATGTATTCAACAATATTGCGTTCATCTGAGGCCTAGGGTAAGACATTATACGTTTAAAAATCATGGTCTGTTGGCTAGTTATTTTTAAAATCATTAATTATTTGATAAATCTGAGGCGTTTCTTATAATTTGTCCCTAGTAATCCATGTAGACGAGTTAGAATGTGAAGCAAAAGTTGTAAATCACAGCATGGCACGTGCATATACATTCAGTTAAAAGAATATATATTTTTACCTAACAAATTCCAGAAGTATTATATCAAATGAATATCTTGTTGCTGTTATAAAAAATTGAAGATCGCAGTTAGAATGTAAAAATATCTCTCCTTTTTGTAGCTTTTCAGGGGTCTAATTAAATACCCTAACGATTATAGCTGTTAAATTTCGGGGAAAAAGGGGAGTTCGTCTTATCTTGTCTTTGAGATGTTTATAACACTTTTGTCATAATTTAGCAATAAAAGTTATATTAGGTTCTGAGCAATACCTGCCCTCTCTACCCCTTATCTCAACAAATCTCGCGAGTCCTTGTTAAAGGGAGATAAATCAATGCCGATTGCTACCATAATATTACTGCATTTCCTGGAATGATAAATCGCTCTCTATTAACTCTCGTCGTCTATCGTATAAACGAGAATTAAGATACCTGGTCAAGCAGTGCGTGCAGATTAATAAAATAAAATTGCATGCAGCTGCAGATACCACACGTTTGAAATATATTTGTTATAAATTGCATTAAAATACTGAAACGTACAAGAATAATCAATTTATACACGTTTAAAGTGAATACGTTTAATAAGATTTTTTAAAAAGGAATTTCACATCAATTTACAGACTCAGGATTCGAATTTTTCCTAAATGAAAGCAACTTAATAGATAAATAAAGTAAAAAGTTTGGTATCTTAGAGTTGCAAAGAACATCATTCATGAAAAGTCGATTTAAAATATCTACCGGTATGTGAAAATTCGATATTAATGTGACTTAATCATTTATTTGTTTAAGTCTTCATAATAAGTGCTTGAAAATAAGTAATTTATATAAGTAACTCACCACCATGTGTTTTCCACGGGCACTATAAGAAATCCGACTAGAATTAATAGAAATCCATTCAACAGAAACTTCGATGTCATCGCGGGTAACCCATCAGGGATAGTACGAGTCATTCGATGTATCAATTACCTACTTATGTCATGTTCAAATTAAGTCAACAGATCAGTTTAATAAAATCTCATTTAATCTTGAACAAGTCCTTTAAATCATCCACGATATCTTAAAAATTTTATAATTCATCTCCAATGGATTTTTCAAAATCTTCTTCAAAAACAATCTTCCAGGCCCCGATTGATTCTATTCTGGGTAGAAATTTGATTAAAATTAAAAAAGAAAAGTTTTTTCGATTTTTTCTTCAGTTTTGATTAAAAAACACGAAGTAGTTTTTGACAAGACAGCCTCTTTCCCCCTCCTGTCAAATCTCTTTAATACCCAAACGTCTTCTCAACTTGACAAAGCAGGGGCCGAAGAAATAATATTGCTTTAATTCTTAAATAGCTGGGTAAATAATCCAATAATATTTTGGTCACTTTTGCTTGGAGGATAAACAGCTATAACAAAAGCCAGTAAAATTGATACAGAAATTCCTTTCACATGACCGTTTACACCAGCGACATATTCCCAATCACCACATATTCAATCTTTGGTTTTCACTCCTACTAAATTTTTTCTCTTCTCTTATAGTCCGTCATTGAAGCGATCGAAAATCTGATAATTTTCAAATGAAGAAGGAAAAATAATAAAAAGGTGTATCTTTTTTCTTGGTTCGTCTTGATAGACGTTTATATTACCCCCCTCTTTTTTTATCTGATCATAGCTCGGGGTTAAAGGTCAGGAGTACAGTCTGGGAGAGGGTGCTAGAAACAGGCTGCGCTTACATCACACTCGAAAAGAAAAAAAAACGGAATGAGTCTCACTTTGTTACGAAGAATATGCTATAATCGTCTATTTTCAATAAACAAACACAGGCAAGTTTAATACACAAACGCATTAAACTTTCAAATTATTTCTGCGAATCTGACTTTCGCAAAACTATGCCATTGAAAAATGGAGTGAAAAAAAAATTAAGTTTCGAAGAAAAAAAAGACATTGAAACCAGCCAACCTTCTACTAAAATTTTTAGACTTTCTTTGATTGATTTATTGTAGTTTTTTGAAATTTTAAAAATATCCATATATAAAATTTGTCTGAAAGGTGTGACCATTAAAATTGGTCTTATCTACCTCAGTGGCATTCTTGTGCACGTGCGGGTTGCCAGAGAACCTCCTCGCAGAGATCGTTCGTATGACAACTTTCGATTATTCGACGCGATTTATCTGTTAGAACGTTAATTACTATCAGTACAAAATTTGGAAGGATTATTGGAATAAACAACTACACGTTACTAAGAGGAAGATAGGCGTGTACGGCTTGTATGAATGGAATATAGATAAAATATTTCATGTAAGTCAGGTTATGGTTGTGAAGTTTTATAAATTATACACCATTTATTCTTTCAAAACATTATTATATATAAACCATCCTTATTGGAGACAAATTGTATACGGGAACAGGTGACAATTTGGGGACAGACCTCTGTTGAATATTTTATACCAGTTTTTTTATCATCAGTGAGATTCTTATTATACTAGTATTTAGTTGTTTCTTGTAGTTCATAAATGGGTGCAGTTTCATGGATTCTTCGATTTGACAGATTTCAAGACTACATGTGTATATAAGTATATATATATATATGTAGATGCTTACAATGTACAAATTCTTTCGCCCGGAAAACGTGTGTACATGAAATATGTAAGTTAATTTTAAATGGTATAAACAGTTGAGAGATATGATTTTTTAATTTTGATTAATTGCAACCGTATCTATAGTATTTAGTTGTCTGAAATACAAAATTTCGCATCCAAAGTCTCTCTTTACAAGACTTAACAAAGTGTTATTACATGTAGCGGTTTGAAACCCAACACTACAAATCTAGTACTGTAAATGTGAAGCATAATTACAATGTATAATCACTAAGGATCGCTCCGTAAATTTCTTTGTTTTTTAATCATTATGAAGTTATAATATTACTATTGAAATCCTTGCCCAATTTATTATGTGAATCATATTTATATGACAACTTACATTAATATTTCTAAACTCCCGTCTGGACGAGAATTTCCGGCGACGTACAAAAACAAAAGACCAACAAGAAGTAGTGCGTTACGGAAATTCATCCCAAATTTTCCTGCTAGTGAGATGCATCGTACATTTGTCATTAATTAATTCCAATTGAGTAAGAATTAACTGGGTCCATGAAATTCTTCACAGGTGTCATATGTACAAAAGATTATCCACAGAGTAAATCATACATGAAAAAGAAATCCTTCCATCTCATTTGGATAAAGTTCAGTCACTACGCAAATGCCTGTCCGCAAGTGTGCTTTGTTAGTTTTTAGCATCCTAATTGAAAGCTATAACGTAAGTTCAACATAGAGGGCTGAGCCGAGAGAAACCCAACTATTGTATTTCACTCAGAATTTAATTTCATAATAACTGAAGCAGACGGCAAACGGATTCTCAAAGAAACTAACACCAAGCCCTGATTTGAAGAAGGTCTGCAACCCTTTGAAGTTGAGAGATTTCTGAGGAGTGCCATGTTGCTAATAACAGATTTTTTCTTTCGTATTGACATGCTTCATAAATTCATTTTGAGGATATCCTGAGTGTTTTAGTACTTCAGTGGATTTAGAGGGATAAAGACGACAAAACGTGAAGGACCATCGACCCGAGACAGAGCCCCACTGCCCGAGAGAGGAAAAAATGTTCTAATATGACCGCAGGCCAATAATCAATTGCGCCAGACATGCACGCCGAGTTTCAAAGAGAATACTTCATAGGACTCTTTTTTTGCATGTCTTGTTACTTCAAACAAACTCAGTGCATGCTCTTTGCTGAATAGTCATTTTTTTTGTTTGCTCGATTATCTTAAGTTTTTGCAAAACTTATATGTCAAAGGTGACGTTCCGAATAATTAATCAAGAACATGTACATCTAAAGTTTAAAGTGATCTTGTGTTTCAACGGATGAGCAAGTGTATTTTGGGGTGCAATTTTGCAATTTCGAAAATTGATTTCATAAAGTGTTTCTGTTTTGTTTTTTTTCTTATTGATACCGAAAATCAGAAAATATATCATTTTCGAAAACGTCATTATTTTTTTTAAACAATGTTTGACATTTCACAAAAACTCCCAAAGTGGAATATATTGCTGGCATGAAACAGCTTCAAATAAAAAAACATTGTATTTCTGAATGCAGTTGCAAACTTTTTCTGCAGTATAGATAAAGTTAAAAATTTTGAATTTACTTGCGGGTAAATTCAAAATTAACATCATGATACGTACTTGAAGGTATCAACAGACAATTTATTTTGAATTTTCGGTAATGATATACTAGCATCTAACATATTTTTGGAAAAAGATTGATTTTCGGTGAAGACAACTGACCATTCAGATTTCGAAATAATATATACAATGCAGCCAACTCGAGACATTGAGTAAACTACAACGCAAATTTAAAACCTGTGATAAGTAAACTTATCCTTTCTTTATTATTGCTTAGGATAAAATCTCGGGTATTCCATTTTTAAGAGACTTTGAACGCTAATATGTCCCATTTAGCTAAAATAAAATACGATATGACTAAAGCTTATACCTGGCTTCTCTATAAACCGCTAAGAAAATCTATTAATAGTTTATAGAATTAAGTCATCTTTGCCTTGCTGGTGTCTGTAATAACGGCAGATAAAGGTAATGGACTCAAAGGTCAAGGCCATTGAATATGTGGAGAGAAAAATGATCTGCAGTCTTATACATGTACATGTATATATCCAAAACACAAATATGAGAATGAATTAAAATTGTAATTGCATAGTTGCTGTTAAGATGTTATATTTCAAAGTCAGGGTCTAATTTTTAAAACAATCTTTTACAGGTTTATATAATATATGTACATGTAAGTTTTTTTTTCTTCTCTCGGTTAGGGTGCTAGGTGCTAATCCTATGTGTAAATAATATTTACATTATGTTGAAGTAATATATCACTTCCGGGAAGATAACTCGATCTGCAAATGATCCAATGTAATACAAAGTTCATATTATATAAATATCATTGTACATTGTAGTTTTAGGGGCTAGGCAGTTTATAAATGGTGTTAAAATTTCTTTTTCGTTTTACTTTTGCTTTGGTTTCATTATCTAAAAGGTTCTTAATTGCAATGAACTCTTTCCACATGAAGGATTTTGGAACTCTCGTCCGAAAACAAGGAATTTTAAAACAAAAATGTTTAAGAGTTGTACATTTGACTGTTTGAAGGAAATTAACTTAGGAACCACCCTACCCCAAACACACAAGATTTTCAGATGTGGAGAACTTTTTTCGTTTTCTTTTTTTTCCAAGTCCGATATATTTTTTAAGATAATGTAGACTCGGATTCCCTCTTCAGGAAAACAAAGACCAATCCCGCATCCCGATGATGGTATGACACAAAGATGCTATGAACAAATGGCAAATGAAAAGAAGAAAAGTCTATCCCACTTGCAATACAGCTAAACCATCCTAATACACTGTATTAATATAAGTATACCCGTGGTAGAGGTTCAATATTTTAAAACTCTTGCAGAGATCTAATAAATCTCCAGTGCTCACAAGTAAAAGACCTTATCGCAAAACCCAAATGCTACCAAGACGCGATCAATTTACATGGCTTTTAACTTCCAACGGGTATCACATTCAATTGACTAAGAGATCAGATCAAGGATATAGAACTCAATCCTATGTAATGATAAAATCAATGACAATAGTAGATAAAATAGCGAGAAAATCCTGTGGCTTGTTTAGTAAGCAAATATACCCGACTCGGGGACTTTAGATAGGAGCGCTACAGGTCGAAGTTCCCCCAGCTCCTTTTGCCAACATCGGGAATAATCATTAGTTGGACGCCGGTCGACGTCAGACATCGGAAACTAAATTGTAATATTTAAGTTTCGATTACATAAAGCTGAACTGGATTTCATCGCTTTTCGAACATCGCCGGAAGTTACGCCGCGACGATCGTCGCGACCGTCTGAAGGTGTAAAGGATACGTTTAACATTACAACCCCCGGAGCAAAAGTACCATAAGGGTTAAAGAAATAAATCTCTGAAATGTAATACAAGAATTCTATGTTTCACACATGCCACTTCTAATACAGCAGATATTGCAGTGTTGCTTGCTTGCACCTAATACATTAGAAACAGAACCCCTCTTCTATAGCAAGGAGCCGCGAGAGATGTGAAATGCATTAATAGGGTATGAAATGTAATCAGGAATTTCATTAAGAAATTAATTACTGTAGCTATCTGATTTTTTGGTGCCTGTTTATTAATATTTCTTCAGGTCACATACCTCATCAAGAAGAGAATAGATAAATGCATCACAAAGAACATGCCATTTCCGAACTTTTGTTGCAAGTATCAGTATGTCTGGCCTCTGGTTAACAGATCAATCTTGTTTTATTACACGAAGGGCTTGCACAAAAGCACTTTTTGTCCCCTGCTTTTGCAAAAGCGAGGGGACATTAAATATCATTAGTCTGTTCGTCTGTCACAAAAAAATGTAACCTTGGACATATTTTTTGAATGAGAAAAGTTACACTTTAGGTCTTTCATATTACACAGGTGCATTACCTATAACAAGACCTTCCTAAAATCTACACACACTATTTTTTTTACCCCGTGACCTTGGAGTTTGACCCACTTTTCAAAAATTTAAACATTACTTTAAATTAGCCATAACTTTTAAATAAGAAGAGATGGGGCTTTCATATTAAAAATGTGTGTTACCTGTGACAAGACCTTTCTATATGAACTTTTTTTTGTTGCTTTTTTTAAACTCCTGACCTTGAAGATTGACCTACTTTTCAAAAACTTTAACCTTCGTCATAACTTTTGAATGAGAAGTTATAGGGCTTTCACATGCATGTACATACAATCTGTGACATGACCTTTCTAAATACACTAATAAGATGATTTTTGACCCCTTGATTTTGACCTTTCAAATTTTTTTTTCTTATAAGTTTAATTGAGAAGAGATAGGGCTTTTGAATTCATATAAGATATGTGCATTTCCTGTGACAAGATATTCCCAAGCATGAAATTTCTGACCCCTTGAACTTCATGTCTGACGTAATTAAAAAAAAAATCAACTTTGGTGATTACTTTTGAATGACATATGATAGGGCATTCATATTTGACACAATACCAGGGTATGCCATAATTAAAGACATCTCACCCACAAAGACACTGAAAGCGGGGGGCCACTATTCTTTGAATATGCTTGTTAAAAATTTTTTCATGGCATGAACTTTGAGCTTTCTAAGCACTTTGCTTCTTTTTTTCTCTAAAAAATGCATATTCATTTGAACAAAATTAACTTTTACTAGTATTATAATATCTTGAGAAGCTTTTACACATTAACTCCCTATGACCCTGCCCTTCCAAAAGTGTCCCCCAACCCTACCCCACCCATCTAGGTCCACCCATGCTCTTCTTTTTCCCTTAAACGGAGAACACATATTTTCTCAAAAAGCAAGTTTATATTCAATATTATGACAGCCTATTCCCCCTGCCACTGACCATTCAATATAATCAATATTTTTTTTCTATAAACTATATATATGCAATCTTTTCTTACAAAACCACATTACACATAAAATATCATTAAAAACACAAACTCACTGCTTTGTTTGTTTATTACCCTGACTGGTGCCTTCTGCGGGACCCAGGGTCAAATAATACTCTAGTATTACATTACAATGCCCGAATTTCCTCTACAACTTCACATTACATTGTTGAATTATTACCCTTATGTAAAAAATGGCAATCAATGCCATTTAGTAGCTGGTTAATTCAATATATGTTCACAAATAATATGTTGCACTTCTGTAACATCAAAAATAAATACAGCAACAACTAAAATATCACTGAACAAGTAAAAACCCCTAATGTAGACTATCTAAAAATAAGTCTACATGTTGCAACACAGGTTTAAAGAAGTGTATTTCTGCAAACAATTACAATGCAGATTTTGAGGTGTAAAAAATATCATCAGTGAATGTGTTTTGTATTCAGAGAGGGAAAACAGATTTACACCAATGTGACCAAAAGAAGAAGAAAAGTTTTGCTTGGCTTAAGGCTGCAAGTGACACTAATCTGCTTATATAAACCTATCAACTCGAGAAAAAAAGGAAATCATACAGATCAATGAATCGGAGGCCTCAAGAATGACAATATTTAAATGTTTTTGCAGTAAAATAAACAGGTTTGCTTTTTGATTCAACATGAAATAAAATTGCATAAAAAAACAAGAATCTCATTAATAAAGGGATGTAAAGAATTTCAAAAATGTTTATAGGTGAATCAATTTATTAAATCCATGGTCTCCCTATTTTAAGGGTGACCATTATCTGGATTCTCTTCTATTTATGATTTCGCTGAGAAAAGTCTTAATTTTACTAACAAAACTGATGTGTTGTTATAAAAACAAGAACCAGTTACCAATATTTTGAACTACATTATTCCTTACAAAAATGGCAGAGAACAAGAAGCAGAATTTAAGTATAGTTTCAATTATTACTCACACTTTCACATTATGTAATATGCATTATTTTTAACAGGTTAGATAAAATTAGCTTTTTTAACATAATTCCTATGTTTACTTGTATTCTGTATATGTAGTCTACCCCCAAACGTTTTCTACCCAATGGCATATACATGTACTTTTAATACTTATAAAAAGAGGCATAACCTTCAAACGTAAAATATAACCATTCACTTTTCTTAGTTTATACAGATGTAAACATGGCAGGTCATTGTTAATTTAATGATAAAATCTCCAGTTTGTAAATGTCTGCCAAAGCAGGAACATGTAAATAAACTGACTAGGTCTTCAGCTGCCTAAAAAAATACTTCTGAAAGTTTCTTCTATAGAGCAATTGGAAAATCAACTATTCAAATCTGGTACCTTCATGTTTGATGAAACCTTATTAATATAAATCTACAATGTTTCACTTATTGACATATTCTTTTCCTTTTTTTTTTTTGGTATTATTTCTAATTTAAAATCTGTCTAATAAAGTATTCTTTTTTAAAAAAAAATCATTTATCATTGCTTGACCTGATTCAGTTGCAAGATAAGACAAAAGAAGCCTTTGTGTAAGCTTGTTTCTGGGAAAAAAAAAGATTCAGACTATAAAATTTTGCAATGTTTACACTATAAAAAAGCAAGAAAGAAATTTTTGATATGTTTAAACCATACACATTGGGAATAATCAACAAATCTATAGTGTTTCCATAGCACACTACCATGATAATACCCCGTAAAAAAAAATCTCATAACAAATTGTTCATCAAGAATTTAACACATGATCGCTTAAAAATCTCTCCTTCAAAAGAAATCAAACTGCAAGGAGTTTTATGAAAAAAAAATTGAAGAAGAATTTAAACAAAGAACAAAAATTGCACCATGTTAACAACATACCCTAATAAACTATCCTATATTCTTTTGTATTTTTAAGTTGTCTTTTTTGCATAAATGCCAGTAAAATATATAAACACTCCAGCAGCTGAAACACAAGAATTAAGATGGCTACTTTCTGGTGTGTTGTCATGGTGATTAGATGCGGGATAGTTGATGTAGGAGATTGGAGGGCAAGATGGCTTCCAATTTTTCCAGGACGTAACTGATGGGCATGTACAACCAAGTGAGGACCTGTAAATAGGAATTATGATAAAATTTTAACCAAAATGTAATGATTTTTTTCTCCAGCTCAAATTTTTTCAATGGCTGAAATCGCATCACTGGTGAAACCCTTTCTTAAGTGAAAAGTTTGTCATGGCATGGTAGGTGAGTTATGGATCATTTATATTAAATGGAGAAAATTGGTGGTAGGCTAAAATTAGAATTGACTATCTCTCTGATTTTCCACTGTTTAAAACTAAAGGTAATTTATTGATGACCATTAATCATGCTCTTGACTGACTTCTTATAACCTTTCATGGAGAATTTCAAATGCAAAAAGTGGCAAAATTTGGAAATATTGATGATTTTTAGTGTTAACTGTTGACTAGCATTTGATTGTAGAACTTATCCCCTATTATTCCTTATTAACATCTTTATGAATTATTATACTGGTAATCTCACAAGTATTTTTTTTTTTGGAAAAGTACTGAAAAATTCAATTTGCTTGCAAGTCATTTGGGATTGGAACTTTACTTTAGCTCTGGTAGGAAGAGTCAATTTTTAATTGGAACAGTGTTCTTCTATCAGACCTGGATGCAACTAATGGATATCACAGCCTATATTCCCTAAATCTCACTTGAACTGATTCATTTTACAATACATGATGGATATAGCAGAGTAATACTCCCCTTGTATGCATAACTACATGTAACAATGATTTGACAGTTCTCCCGTACTTCTGCTTTTACTCCTACAGACTAGGAATAGTAGTGATTAAAACATATGTTACAGTTCTACATCATGTTTTAGCAAAAATTCCCATAGGCTCTGGGTACCGGTAGCTTTATGATACTAACCGTTTTAGCAATAACTCCCATAGGCTCAGGGTACTGGTGAGTTAACAGAGCCAGTAAAGCGGTAAAAGAACAGAGACCAGCTGTGAACAAAATAAAGAACGGTAACTCCTTCTTAGGGTACACTGAGACATCGTGAAATGCTGAAAGAAAACGAAAGAACAATTAAAAATTATATACATACTACTGACACTTAAAAACATTCATTTCTTCACAATCCCCTTTTACAACCGAAAAAATTTGCAATGAAAGCATTATTTGACCATTATTATACAAGCTTTAGTTCTAGCAAGAATTATCTTTTATACTTTGCTTGTTTAAATAATTACTGTGTCACATTGTGTTTCTGTATGATCAGTGTGACTTACTAGGGAGGAGTTCTCTGTCTGCATTCTCTGTACAGGTGGGATAAGGGTAAAACAGGTGCCCCTTCTCCAGAGGATAGGGGATCATTCTGAAAGCTGTGTAAAACAAGGGAAATCTTTATATACACAATGCTTAATTCATGTACTTACATTAGGTTATAAGAACCAAGTACCATTACATCTTGATTTCACCAGAAGTATTAAGTACACTGATCAATTAAATTTAATTATACATGTTCATCCATGTTTAAATTTTGTTTTATTGATCATTCTGACCTAAAGCCTAGTATTCATTTATTATGCATATTTGTGCACAAGTATATATACACTGTACATGTATCTTAAGTTTTTCTTAGTTTTTTTATGTGGAGGACTTTTATTAATTTAACCCTATCTAAAGATTTGGCAATATTGTTTATTATATATACCGTGTGTATAGATAGTTTTTGATAGGCCTGAATTTAGCAAGAGTTACTTCCCGTTTGGGCCACATTGGAGGTCGATTTTTCCCCTGTGTTTTACCATGTTTAAGAGGATGTAGCAGAAATATTTGGTAGAAAATCTTTATTCAATAATTTTTTTCAAAATAAAGGCTTCCAGAAATTTATATTCTACAGAAAAATAATGATTCCTAATTCAAAATAGCAAATATAAAAATTTTGATAAATTGGTTGAACAATGAAGGATTATGAGCATTTGGACCTCCAATATGGCATCCAATGGGAAATAACTCTTGCTAAATTCAGGGCAATCGAAAAAATTTCTATTGGTGGCCAGATAGGGGGCTGTTTTACATGGCATTCCAACTTACTTCCTTCCCATGTACAGTGTAGGAGATTAAGTGCCCCCTCTACTCGCTTCCAATGTTGTAAATGACAGAAGGCGTAGGCTATTGCTTCACTATCTCCCCTCTTTAAGATATGTTCTGGAGGTAATATGAGACTCTTCATCTCTAGTAAATACTGAAATATAAATTACTTATTTTGAGTATGGTCAACTCAGCCTCAACTCAAAACTGGTAGTAAAACAATATTTCATATGGAGAATTACCGATATGTAAAATTGATGAGACACATTTCCTTAAAAACTGATAAAACTTTTGGCATTAATCATGAAAAGAACAACTGTCTGTGTATAAATATTTTCTCCTTAGCTTCTTGGTGCTAAAGTTTCAGCTAAGCCTTACTTTTGGGACATGTGGATTGAACTCTACTGCTCTGTGTATGGCTTCCACTGCTGTCATTTCTGCCGTACTTAAGCCTCGCTTGGAGGCTATGTCTGGTGAGAATCTGGAACAAGAAATATACCTGCCATCATAAGTGATGCACGCCTAGTCCATCTAATGGACCGCAACGGCATGCACGGCGTTCCAGAAAAACAGTTATAGTGAAGTACTACTATATCAAGTAATGCACATTTTGAAGTCTGTAGGAAAGATGATCTAGAAATACTGAGAAATTTTCTCTAGAGTTGCTATAATTTGCCTCCATAAACCTTATTAATATGTTCATAGTTCATCATATGATTTCTTCCCCCATGAAGGGACTATTCACTTGAAAACATGTTGATAAACACTAATTGAATAAAACTAGGAGAATTTTGGAATATTCAACTGAGCTTAACAAATACTTTGCCAAGCATTTTTTTCTCATCAAATATACAGTTATTAAACCTCATTTTCTTAAACTAGATTGGCCCTAGAAAAAAAAGAAGATATTTCTGAGGATTTGAGAGTTATCAACACATATCCATGGTATACACGATCTTGGTGTTTGAAATACCAAAGTTTCTTTTAGAAACATAAAACAGAGAAGAGGAGTCAACACTTACTTATCTGCCACGGCTCTGGCCTTTAGTAATGCTGCTGTGTAACATATTGCTGCTGATTTTGGTAAACTTATATCTGAAAGAAAAAAGTATCAGGAAACTTTTATTTTGATACATATATTCTGATATGAAACAAGTTTTTTTTTTATGAAAACTACCGTGCATTCTTGGTTTTCAGGAATTTTATTTTACTCTGAAAATATTTTCATTCAAAGATATTCTCTGAAAGAAAAAATCTAAAAATTCAAATTTGAAAATAGAAATAGAACTGAAATAGAAAACTGATAATTGTAAACATAGTAATAATAACATAGTAATAAATTGAATTTTACTTGATTGAAACTTGGGGTATATTCCAAGCATTTTGCACACAAATTAAATCATTATCACTTACATATCAAACATGTTTAGTAATGAATTCAAGATGTAAATCGGTAATTTCACTACATACCATCATATTTGGCTAAAACTGCTTGAACATCAGCATATGCTTGTAGTTCTAATAATGCATCAATGAGATTCTCATGTATATTGAATAAGTTGAGCATAGGAAATTCTTTCATGAGCTGTAAAAAAAAAAGAGAAAGAAATAGAAATGTATATATTGTGATACAATCAACTGAAAATATTTTAATTTATCTAATTTCAAGTATCCCAAGATAAAAAAAAATCTTGAAATAGTTACACTGTACGAGGGTTGTCCAAAAAGTTCGTGGACAATGACGTTTTTGTCAAAATAAATGGTTCTATATGCATCTGTTGTATATCAAAATATTTCTTATGAAAAAACAAGTCATAATGGTTTAATTCTTATTGATGGAACGTAATATTTTTGTAGAAATCGGGGTCTTTAAACATCGCAGATTGCGCGCACGGACCAGTCTGACGTTAAGCTAGTTTCATTATAACGTCAAACATTTGGATTTTGACTGAACACATGTTCATGGACACACATTACATTTCTTTTTTAAGGCGCAATGCACATCAAAGTGCTAGCAATAATCATTATGTATAGATTATAGTTTACTTAATTTTTAAAATTCAAAACAATGCACAAACATTTACGAGCGTCATCTAAATAAACAGTTTGTATACACAAACTGCACAGCCCAGTCCGACGCTGCGCTAGATTTATATAACAACGTCATAGAATAGAGATCTCCATTTTAAGTAAATTATACGTGTTTTTAAATTCTAGCAGTGTCTTCGAATTTGAACACACCGTTGTAAAATCGTATATACCAATTTGAAATTGAAACACTAAATATATTCCAATTAATTTGAGTTGTTTCAACAAATATTTTGTCTTTTACGTCGTTTCAACCGTATAAAAACTTATTTTTTTAATCGGACGCTGACCCGTGCGAAAGGCTGACGTCGCTTTTTTGGTCGAGTTTTGACACATATTTGTTGGGTTTTTGTTTAGTATCTGTACTGTCTATATAGTAAGCAACGTTTAAGATATCATAAAATGATTATAGCCTCTTTATTTGTGTTACATAACATTTTTATTAATATTTGACTTTTCTTATAAAGAAAATAATCATTTTAATCCGAACACTTTATATCATAATTTATGTCATTTTAACCTTGGTCCGTGCGCACTATCCGCGACCTTTAAAGACCCTGATTTTTACAAAATTGTTACGTTCCATCAATAAAAATTTAATCATTCTGATTTGTTTTTTCATGAGAAATATTTTGAGATACAAAAGATTTATATAGAACCATTTATTTTCACAAAAACGTCATTGTCCACGAACTTTTTGGACAACCCTCGTATAGTATATCAACACAATATACCGGTAATAAAAAATAAACATAATACAGATAAACCTTGTTTATGCTTATTCCCTTGGAGATTGTCTATTTTAATGAAACAGCTGGATTATTAAAACAAACTTGGTGTATGAAAATAAAATTATTCTGCTCAAATTCTGTCCTAAAGGCGGAGGGTCCGTAATATTAGTGTCCCTGTTAAAGAGTATCATATTAACTGAGAAAAGCCCTACCTCTCTCATCATTTTAACTGCTTCTCTCGTCCGACCTAGTTTTCTAGCACACATGGCTAGTCTTCGTTTTACATAGACTAAAACATTCACATCTCTTCCTAAAAAGAAAAGATATTGTGTGATTAGAAAATGCCCTTTTTCACCGAAGGTCAATATACAGTAGAAGCAGAAATATTCATGGGGATTCACTTCCGTTTATTTTGTTATCAATGAAAATGATTCCCATACAAAAATTTTTATATGACTATATTTTGCATTGGTTTAATTTTGAAACAACGAAATTTAATGTCGACGAAATTTTATTCCCACCAAAATTTGTATTTCTACAGTACCTCATTTTTTAATTTTCATCGCCTCAGTTCAGTATTTAAAACATACTGCATTTCTTTACTTAAAGTGATCCTGAATTTTATTGGAACAGTGTTTAAAAGTTCAAAACATGACACAATTTCAAACCAGAAGTCTCTGTCGAGACTGAAGCTCTACTGGTTTGTACTTGTAATAAAGAAAGAGAAAAGTAGCAGTTGGGATATAAAACTTTACAAAAGCAATAAATAAAATAATGACAAAAACCGATATACAGAATTATGTATCTTAGTGTAGTCTACTTGTGTGCCAAGTTATATTGAAATCAGACCAAAACTGAAGGAGGAGTAGCATTTTAAATTTATTTCAAAGAAATTTCTTTTTTAAGTAACAACAGCAACACCGTTAATTGAAACAAAAACCTATATACAGAATTATGTATCTTAGTGTAGTCTACTTGTGTGCCAAGTTATATTGAAATCAGATTTAAACTGTAGGAGGAGTAGCATTCTGAATGTGACTTGTGTGCCAAGTTATATTGAAATCAGACTAAAACTGTAGGTGGAGAAGCATTTTGAATGATTTTCAAATTTTTTTCTATTTTTAGTAACAACTGCAACACCGTTCATTGAAATCAAAAACCGATATACAGAATTATGTATCTTAGTACATGTGTAGTCTACTTGTGTGCCAAGTTATATTGAAATCTGACCAAAACTGTAGGAGGAGTAGCATTTTGAATGATTTTCATTAAAAAATTCTATTTTTAGTAACAACAGCAACACCGTTCATTGAAATCAAAAACCGATATACAGAATTATGTATCTTAGTGTAGTCTACTTGTGTGCCAAGTTATATTGAAATCAGACCAAAACTGTAGGAGGAGTAGCATTTTGAAAAATTGTTTACAGACGGACAGCTAGACAGACGGACGGATGACGGACGCATTACTATCGCATAAGCTCTTCTGGTCTCTGACCAGTAGAGCTAAAAACAATCATTATCTGATCACACTTATTAATTAGCTACAGATTCTGTTTGTTGATTTGATTTTTAATTGTATACCTCTATAGCTACTTACGATGAACAGCCTCATTTGTAGAACTCTGATGCTGGGTCTGTATAGATTTCTTATAATTCACTTCTGCTGCTTTATAAGCTTGTTTAAACATCTTTTCTGCCTGTCAAAACCAAATATACACTGTACTGCATGAACACTAACTGTATGTACCTATATCACACAATGCAACATATCATATCATCCCAGGTAAAGAAAACAATTATAGTGTCTCTAACACCAAGTTTAGTTCATGTTAAAATATTGTGTATATGATCTTTTTCATCTTAAAAGATATGTCTACTGTATTTATTTAAATTCATTACAATATTAAGATTAAGATTGATGATCATGATATGGTTTCATTTTTCAGTTACCCACGAGATAGAATGAAATTTCAATTTTTTCAAGAATTGAATAATAACGGATTTAATTTTTTAGAAAGTGTCAATGTTTTCTAATCTGGGTTTATGTTTCTGACAAAATGCTTTCCAACTTACATCTACAATGGAACTTGTGTCTTCTTCTGCTAATAAAATCATGGCTGTAGGACAACTGAAAGAGAAAACAGCAAGAAATGTGAATGGAAAAGCCTGGGAAAGCAGATAACTGAATTTCTGCTAAGACTGTAGCTCTATTGGTTAACTGAATTATAAAAATTTTCATTTTTCAGTAAAATGAGCCGAATGTACAAAATTTGATAGGATTTTTTTCAGTGTTGAGTACTTAAAAAGCTAGATATCTTTACAATGTTACTATAACAAAGATGTTTAATTTAATTAAAGTTACAGTAAATTGTTTTTGCATGCAAAGATTTAATTAATTGGCATATAGAATGTTGATTTTTTTTTTTATGCAAAAAATAGAAAGTCCAATCATTTCTCTCAATGTGCAATAAAGGTGTTTTAATTAAAAATTGCCACCTAACTTAGTTATCTTCCCCTGGATTCTTATTCACAGAACTCTGACTTGATCTCATTCACATTTTATATACTGTTTAGCAAGCAGCCAAATTAATACTTTAAAATTATTTCATTGAACACAGTAAGAAAATAACAATGTTACAGACATATGCATTATACTGTCTTGTACCCAGAGACTTCATTATGAGTTTTGTCATTTTGTGACAAATTATGACATAGGAAATTGCTTTTTTTGTAAATCTTAATCTAAAATTATTATTTCTTTAATAATGATTTCTCTTCTTTGCTGCTTGTTATTTCAACAAGTTCAATCACTTCATTAAAAGTGTGTTTAGAAAGGTGAGGATAGTGATTGGAAATGCACTTTAGATTTCCAAATTTTCTGGTATATCTGTAATCTGTTTTAGTTTAAATATATCTGTGTTCTTACTCTGGATTCTTTTCCAGTGCATCTTTAGCAGCTTTAATTCTTGAGGCTGGATTCCTCTCTCTCCAGGCTCTCTGCATTACTGCAAATAGGAAAACGATACTTAAACATGAGGTCCAATTTGCCAAAAAACTCACCCCAGTCACCTTTGATAGGACTTTTATCAATTAAAGATTTATTTATTTCACCATCAAGCTATATAGTCATCTTTACATTAAAGTTTCTTGAACAAGCTAGTGCATTTGTCACAATAGATAGTTTTTAGTAAACCCAAATTAATAAGAGTTATTTCCCACTGGCTGCCATATAAGATGTAAACATGCTCATATTCCTTTGTTATTCAACCAACTATAATTTTTTTACTGGCAATAGTGGGATAGAAAGAATTATTTTTCTGAAAAATATACATTTGTTAGAGCCTCCTTTATTTCATAATTTTCATTCCATACCGATTTTCCTCCAAATATTTCTGCTACATTATCTTAAATTTGGTAAGATAAAGAGGAAAAATTATCAGGTTGACCATCAAGATGGCAGCCAAGGGAAATAACTCGGAGAGAAAATATCTCATATGAGAACTATCTATAGTTTACCTTCATACTCTGGCTTCCCAGCATCTGCCTCACAAGTAAAAAATGTCTGATGATCCTGAGCTGAGAGGTTCATGTCGTAGTATGTCAGAGGCTCTTTACCTTTGGCCCAGGTATACCTCTGGTATTCTGACCCTCTGAACAAGTTTAGGGGATTTCTCCAAACCTTGCATTCTGGAACAAAAAATTGTTCATCTTCACTTTAACCCATTTGATTTTCTATCAATCAACCTAAACCATTTTTTCTTTTATAAGTATAAAATGAATGTTAAAAATTACCTTATAATTCCGTGATTAACTAATCTAAAAATATTTACTTTTGGATTTTAAGCATATTTAGTGAATAAATAATATGCATGCATTTTACATATCAACTAAAATGTTACTCAATAAAAAATATATTTCTAAATTTTATTGCCTTCAGTTTTCTGCGACTCAACCTGCTGAGTCCAAAACATCACTGTTTTGAAGACTAATCCCCATGGTCTAACCTCCTTCACCACCACCCCTAAAAAAACCTCCTTTCCTCATCTCCCTTAACCCCCCACCCCTACCCCCTCCCCCCTCCCTAATCCATAAAGCCTCCACCTACCTGGCATTGACTGTTGGTGAGTAGAGTTAGTGGTAGGAGAAAGGGTGGAACTATTGTTGTTCTCGGGGTTAGGGTTGTCATTTCCACCCAGGAGGGGGGATATGTGATTAAGTGACACCTGTTCTATAAAGGAGGTTCCATACTTCTTGAAGTACCACCATTCAAATATCTGCAATAAACAAGAATATGGTTCATGAAAAATAATGACTGTAAATTTTTGTAAATAGAGTGAAAATGCATTCAGTCATAAAACCACCCCTCAACTGGCTTAACATGCTAAGTGCTAAATGCATTTTTCACCTTCAGCTTCCAGAATACCAGACTTATTAATTAAGACCATATAAAGGAAAAATTATATGTCTTTGTGTTCTCTGTATTTATTGCCTAGACATCTGAGAGCTTGATTTGTTATTAAGAACACATATAGGATATTGTGTATAAATGTACTGTTGTGAAATTGAGAACATTTCCACAGTTTTTGTCATTTATTAGCAATTACCTACTGTCTCCATCCATGGCAACATGAAACCAAAATAAAAAGTAGGTGTCTAGTAGACAGTATTCACAAGTACAAACTGTTTTCACACACTTGCTATTAATTTTTTTTTTTTCAAAGCACTCTTAAGAAAAGGCCATCTGATTATTGTTATAGAAATAACTTCTTTGTTTCATATCGTTATAAGCTGCCATGAGGGTAAAGTTAGTATGGAGAGAGAGAGATGCATGTTGGAAATGAACTCATTGCATGACTCTCAAAAATTACAATTTTATCATTATGCCAGAAAACCTAGTTAAGTAAGATATTTTTCTTCGATTTATACCCTTAAAGAGCATTTCCTTCAACATGTAAAAACCTCTCTTCTGCACTTAGGGCCATTGAACAGAGAATTTTTAACAAGTTACTTAACTTACTTTAAACATTTTTTTTAATCAATTTGAAAAATGTTCTAAATCCATAATTATTCATTAATTAATTGGAGACATCATTTGTAATGAAACTTATTTCTTAAAATTTCAAATTTCACAAAACAAGGATGCAATTACATTTTCTTAGCTAATTCTTGATTATTTCCCCTTGAAATAGGATATGGCCTATCATTTGTACTTAGAATTTCTTGATCATTTCAACATGTTCAAGGTCTAAGAAGCCAAGCTTGCTGCATATGATTATTTTTTAAATTCGTAACTCACCAGAATAAGCCCCGATATAAGAGATGATGTTCCAGTCAGAGCCACGTAAAACTTCGGGGTCAAAGTATTCAAAAACATTGTTGCTGAAAATAGAAATAGAAATAATTAAAAAATTTCTCAGTATTTCTAGGAAATATAATGTTTGGTATAATAAATAAGTAATATGAATTCATTATCATGATTATAAACCACACTCCTCCCCTTTTAATCTTTTGTCTCATTCACAGACCCATAGAAAGCTGATTGAATATCATTTGAAATGGGAGGAAGAAAAAGGGCATGACCAAGCAACAATTTGGTGCTAAAAAATGGGCCTTCACATTAAAAATTCTGTCACCTTACTATCCATAATCTATACATGCACAAGTTTTAATGAATTCCTGCATACATATCAAAATACAGTGAACAGGTTTTTGATTAGAATAATATCTGTCCATTGTTTTTCAGTAATAAAGGTCCACTCATCAAGATTATAGCTCATCAGGTAAAGAACTACAATTGATATACAGACCAAGTTGACAATTAAACAATTTATTTCAATACATACAGCCAGTCCTTGTTATCTTGAGCCTAGTTACTTCAAACTAAGAAAAAACTTCAACATTTCCATGGTATTTAATATAGCAGACTTTAGCAGTGTTTGAGATACTGACATTCAACTGTAGGTATAAAATCATGCAGCATGTAATGCGTGTATTAAATTAATTTAAAACAAAAGTACAGCAGTTAACCAGAGACCTGTCTCATTATAATGCTTATAATTCTGTCACCAGAACCCTTAACACACAAAAGCTTTCAATCTGCAGCACTGCTTCAGACGTTTATTGATTGTTTGAATTTTTTTGTCATCTGACTTGGTTCCTGGACATTTTACTCCTATAACTACAATGTCACACATTAGGTGAGGCGTTGGTTTCAGATCAATACTTTTTCCCCCAGCCCTAGGCAGAGATTTTCCAGCATTTGTTGTAACTTACGCCTGTAAATTGCAACCCATCTCTCTGGTTTTTGGAACATTCTCGTGCTCTCATTGCCTGATCTTTATAATTCTACATAAATTTGGCATCTATTGCTTTGCACTCAGCATTGTATTCCAAGTTCTGTTAAGAATTATTCTTCATAAATATGATAAATGTCTACTTTGCAGAGTGCATCTATAGCCAAAACTAATAAATATTTTCTTTGATGACCAGCACTTAGAAGTAATGTGCAAACACATTTTTCTGTAAATTTCTTCCAAGTCTTTTAAAATGACAAATGAAAAATAACAATTTCTAAAACTTTTAGATATATAAAAGTGTCCAATATCATATTGAAGATCTACAGCTTGCTTAGGGCAAACCTACTTCAATATATAATCTATATTAATCAGTTCTGTTCCTGAACCAAATAGCTTGCTGGCTTGTATCATTTATGTCCAATCTTCCCATTAATTATTCAGTTTTGTCCTATCCACATGAAATGAAAAACGAATAAATTTAAAGTTTCATCTCTAATATACTATTGCCATAGCAATTTAATATATCACAGGAAGTATTAATTTAATTAAAATGAATCTCCATTTCTACGAGTGCTAATTAATTTATTTTAATAATAAAAACAATCCAATCCTGTTTATTGCACATTGTCTAAATGCTGTGATGACCCAGCAATAAACCCTACTTCTTATAGTAAAAACCTTTAATATGCAACACCTGGCAATTAAACCATGGTTTATAACAAGTAAGCTGCTGCATCCCTGCTGCCCCTCCCCCTACCCTCCATTGTTAAATCATAAAATTCACAAAATCCAAAAAAGGAAATTCACTATGGCCTGAAAAAAAGTTAATGAACATTTGCCAACTACTTGGTATTTTATTCATGAGTCTATCCCCATCAAGTCACAAAAAATCACTTTAATTTGTTACCATATAGGTACAAATGAAATCTTTAAATAATATGTGGTTTTCTGAAACATGTGAAACTTTGACACACTTTTTACTAATTTGACAGAAATTCGTACTAACACAAATTTGTAAAGACAAAGAGAGTGAATCCATATTTCAGAAACATATAGAATGAGATACTCTGTAATTACAGAATTATACATTTATAATGACTGGTACAAAGAAAAAACAATACGCACAATCAAACATGCCTGACGCCATTGGAGCCATCGATCACTTCACAACAAAACTATAATCATTGTAACTTGACTATAGTATTAAATCAGTCATTCTAGCTGTCTCTAAATTTTCCTTTAATGTCTATTCTGAGAGAGAATTATTTTTTATTGATAGAGGAAGGGTATGTGATACAGAGCATTTGGGAAGATAATATTATAGCTAATGTAGTTGTAGTATTGGGATTTGGTACAAGTATCAAATTTATTGACATTTCCTTGACAACTGGAATCTATTATTGCAACAAATATATATTTCACTAAATTGCTAGAAAATACTCAGTATCAAGAAAACCAACTTGTGATGTCGGTCTTTTAAGAGCTCTGTTACTTTTTCAGGAATTTCAATATAGTTGCAATGAAAACCGTGTGGCGTCTGTGTCTCTTAAAATTATGTTCAAATTTCCCTTCCCATGCCTCTACAGGGGCAAGAACTTAGAATTTTTTCCCTCCAATTTAAGAAAAAACAAACAATAGAGAACCAAACTTGGTAGGGTTGACACGGGTACCTGAAATGACCCGGAACCGCGGAACACTTAATTCAGGTCAGGTTCAGTTCTGTTTTTCCGGAATTCGGTTCGTTTCCGATTTGTACAATAGATTTTGGAACCGTGACAGCCCTAAAACTCGGTACCTTCAATAACGCAGTGTGACACCTTTCTGATATGGCACTATCCAAGATGTTGAAAGATTGTGGAATTTAAATTAGTTCATTGAAACACTTTCTTTCCTAATACTCTCTACTATATTAAAAACTCAGGAAATGTGAAATGTTTATTAAAGGGTATATTATATTAAAATATGGTGTGCACTTTATATATTATATGCTTACAAACAATACAAATTAATTGGGTAGATACACTCATAGCACTTAATTTCTTCATAGCATTATGGCCCTAAGTCCCTTTGGAGTATCGTCTATATTAATTTTAAGTAATGAAGCACTGCTTGTAAATTATTACCCTCACTTTTAGCTTCAATAATAAAATAAAAATTCATTATTTACAATGTCAAATAGTCATTCCTCTTACATAGTCCAAATTTGGTTTACATAGAAAATCAGGTCATATATATATGTACTGGTATTGGTAAGTCTTCATATTTTAAAAAGTCAAAGAACTATTTAATGACAGGACTGTATATTGATCACGAGGTAGGCATGAAAAATAATGTTTGATAAAAATTATTAGCAAATCCTAAATAGTTTAACTACATGGAAATGGTCTTAAAATATGGTCCATTACAGAATATTACTAAAACACCAGACTGTGGAACCATATGAGCTACTACTTAAATGTAATTTTCCAATGTATTCCACCATTGTCAGATTAAACAAAATGCGGCAGATCTACATGAACTTCTCATGAACACCTCCTAAATACTGTCTGATAAACACACGATAAAATCAATAATTCATATACACACTGCTTAAAGTTACAGATACATCAATACAGCATGGAGGCTTTTACCCAACGCATTTATCATGTTTTACATGGGGCTTTTTTAATGACAGTTGACACATTAGAAATTGTGACCTTATTAATAAATAGCTTTTAGAGTTTCACTATGAACGGAGAAATAAATTAAAGAAATTGTAAGGGAAATTCAAGCTCAGCTAGCTCACATACTGTAAATGTGTCAAATACATTGTCAATATGGACCAGAAATTTGACCAGCTGACAGCTGCCCGAGTTTTAAACAATTCATGAAAATGTGAAAATTCTAAGAAAAAACTATAATACATACAAGTGTCACTAAAAAGAGAGAGCATAATGGCTGAAGGGTCTGCGCTCCTTACGTCACTATCGAGATGCCGAGTCAAACTGGGGGCTCACACAGACCGACAGCATCATATACAGAGAGAAAAATCAATACTACAGCATGGAAACTGACGATCAGCTGACGCTGGATATTGACGATTATCACAATGCAGTTCTCAGACTTAAACACCAAATAATGTAATCATTATACGGCATTGTACCGTGCTAATAATTATATAAAAAGACAGGAATGAAAATAATTTTTTTTTGGAAAAAGTGGAAAGGGAGAGGGGGGGGGGGGCTTATTAAAGCTCAAACCTGAAATTGTTATGCCGGTCTTCTAATGCATAACAATGCAACACCTATATGCAAGGATAACAAATCTATAAGAACTAAGAATTTATGAGAGTTTTTCAGCAAGTGTAATCTTAAGAAGGCTGGAGTCCGGTCAACAAATTAATCCCAAATTAACCACCAGATTTAACTTATTTTTTTTAGATACGGTATCTTTAGCTGTGAACTATCATTTGACAAAGAAAAAATTCAAAGATTTTAGTTTTAAAATTTGACCAATTTCTATATCTTTATATGGAGCTCTCCTTTTAAAGGAGATTGAAATAGTCTAAAAATGGCTGCCACCCCCGAGCCTCGTTAAGTTCTCACTTGAAAATATAATTGCTGCAGTATGAAAATGAAATAGGAAACTCATTGAGGTAGACTGGCAAACAAAAAAGTAACTCAAAATCTGTAAGCATACATGTAGCAAAAATTTGGAAAACCAAGTGGGAAAGCTATGATAGTCTGCATGTCCAAGGGACAGACAGGTGGAAGGGAATCTTAGTCTCCTCAAAGAACAAGTCCTCTGAAAATGAATGGAGCATGAAATTTCTAGCATTGTTGTTAGTTTATAGACACTTGCAGGTCTTTTTATGTTGTATAAAAAGAAATTTACCAATATAAGTTACACATGTACCATCATTCGTTAAAATTTAAAATCAAATTTATCTACAAGTTCCTTTTTTCTTCATCATAAATGGTATTATCTTATCGATAAGACATTCTTGTATGAAGAATCATAAAAAACTTCATCTGTACTGTTCACCTACCAAAGTGAAGTGGAAACATATCGAATCAGCTGTTTGGTTTGACAGAAAACTTAAAACATATGAAGATCTGTGACCATATAGGTCTGAAATCTTTATCAACCGAGATCTGTATGAACAATATTGACCTGATTCCTAGGGATTCCTGATCAATTGATAACAACTATCTACTGAAATCTTCAAGACAATGGCAGAAAATCTGTAAGACATGTTGACACTCATAATAATACGATATTTCTTCTGTCTGTGAATGGATCGAGTCATAATTAAAATTAAGTTTGATGGGTTGGGGTGTTGCCCTTTGAGAGGAAAAAGTTTTTGTTTGAATAAGACTCAATAATTCATTGGTTTTTACAGTTGGCTGTTGCACACATTTCTGCAAATTACCATCTCATAAATTTACAATCATATGCTATTAAAACATGAAAAAAAGTATTACGCAGTTACATAACAGTATTGATTGAATGAAATGCCATTGTGTAACAGGAGAGGAGTTACTGTATGTATGGCTGGACTGGGAATCTAACTCAAATTCCCCTGTATCACTAGTCAGGTGCTCTTACCCCTGAGCTACCCTGGTGTCCCAGGCTGATATCCAGTCTAAAAAAAAACACTACAATACTATTTTGATCTTTATGTCAACATTCAAACCAGAATAAGGATGACATTACAATTACAGTTACTGTAGCATTTCCAACCTGTCAATGGCATGTGTGATAACCATGTTGTCCTGCATTTTTTTTTAGGCCTCCGTAATCAAAGGTTCAGGGGTATATAGTTTTGCCCTATCTGTCTATCTGTTTGTCCATAAAAACTCTGACATTGCCCTAATTTGATTAATGAGAGCTGTGTCTCGCACATTTCACATGTTTCCTTCTGACAAGGCCCTTTTTAGATGTAGGTTTGACCTCTTGACCTTGGAATTTGACCCAAATCTGCAAGAGTTTACCCACCTTTAACCTTGGCCATAACTTTTGAACAGTTGGTGCTATGGCTTTCATACTTCACATATATGTAATCACTGTGATAAGACCTTCCCATGGACATGATGGATATAAATATGTTTGACCCTGATCTTTGAGTTTGACCCACGTAAAAAAAAATTACCCCTGGTCATTACTATTTAATGCTTTGTCTTGCACATAACTTTTGAAAAGTTAGCTTTCAGATTCAAAAGGTCTTCAAAATTGAGATGTCATTGCATAGCCATTGTTAGAATGAATACATTACATACATGGATTTCCTACAACATATTTGGAGAAACTTCGGCAGTTTTAGTCTCAGTGAGAATAGCTTTTTCTTCTTTATCTTAACCAGGCCAGGGAGTTTTGTTTGTTTGTTTTTTTTTTTTTTTTTTAAATAACACTTTCAATGAAGGGATGCAAACCGAGTTTTGATTTTTGCAGCATATTTTGTATCCTTTCACTCTGTGACAATTAAAGTATAAAAGTTTTAATTACTAAATTTATAGAATTTTACAGTACTTTAACAGTATTTCACTGCTGTAGATGTAATGATTAAATTACAAAAGTCAACCTCCCTTCTGAGTTGAAGATTAATCCATTTTTCTGATGATACTAAATGATTTCTATTTGTACTATAGCAACCTGCATTGATCTTACTGTCAAGTGAAGAATTGGGCAAAATTTTACAGTACTTCATTTCCATGTTCTCCAAACAACATACACATAGTAAACAAATCCCTTCATTGGTCTTCAACTCTTATATTAAGTTAATAGTTCTAAGCCAGTTTCCTTAAGTCTGTTTTTCAACATGCTTAATGAAAGATTTTGCCTACAAAACAAATAACTCGGAACCTGAGAAAGATCACTAATACTTTTGTGTTAATGCAGCTTTAGATTTGTTTTACTGACAGGTTTAAACGAGAGATAGTTGTCATCAGTACATGATTAACACAGTCTAATTCAAAAATCAGTAACTGTAATCTGAAGGAAACATATAAAGTTCAATGCTCTATTAATACTTGATATTGCGATTACTTAACTTAGCGGAACTCTTTCGCGAAGGAGGTAGAAATCGTCTGTTGGGTGGGGGAAATGTGCTATTCAATACAATGCAAGATCGATCATTCTAGCATTTATAAGGACAGATAAGTAAAAAATTCTGGTGGAATACCTAGCTAAACTATCGCTGAACCAGCCTTATGTATTTTTGAGAGGAGACAATCCTAAATTGTCACATTTTTAAGGATATTTTTAATTAAGCGGACTCTTCTCGTTAAATTTTCATTGAAAATCGTCACATTTTAAGCAGATAAAATATTCTAAACTTTCCTTATTTGACAATCTACTATTTGGAGTTCAATATCTGGCAAAACATCGTGATTTCGGCATTAAATTGTTCGAATCATTCGATTGTCACTACTGTAAACAATGTCATTTGCCCCCAGAAATTTAGACTTTTCTCGACTCCCCCGCAAAAGAGCGATAGTAAGTTAGATAACTGCGAGGTACTCATTTGTAGTCGCAATATTACGTATTAGCATGCTATATAAATATATTCCTCAGGATCATCAGCCAAAAACAAAAGTTATGTACAGTGCACTTTAAACAAAGATCTCAAGAATAATCAATATTCTCTTTCAAGAATTGGACAAGCATAATAACATTTTTAATTAGATTTCTTTTTTGCAAATAAACCTTCTTGTTTCACTTTGCATCCAATATTATTAAAATTAGATCCTTTACACTGATGTATTTTGGTTGTCACTGGAAGGTAACAAAACATAGGGCATTATAACAGATAGTGATGGGGAATCGCAAAAAAATCAGAATCGATTATCGGTAATAATCGGATAGGCATAATCGATTAATAATCGATTATAATCGAAATTTTGAACTATAATGAAATTAATATAGAAAAGTTAAAACTAATTCAGATTTCTGTCAGACTTTTACAAAAAATTCATTTACATACATAAAATATTCAAAAATGTTAATTGAAATTTCATTTTTTTAAAGTGGAAAATAATATTTTGTTTACTCTAAACAATGTAGGACTATTAAAAACAGAATGGGAATTAATTTTTTTATAAAGTCCATGCAATGGGTATTTTACTGATATTAGTCCCACCTTTCATTTAATACATGTACCTAATTCTTTTATTTAGTTTTAATTAGTTAGAATTACAAGTTTTAAAAGTAGTTATCCAGAAGAAAGACTTGTACTTCTGATTATAATTACGTTTAAAGATTGACTAGACTAATTCTGATTTCCTTTGTATATAGTAAAACCTTGCAATAAAACCGTTTCCTGGTTTTAGTCTGACCCCATATTTAATCATGGCGGTAAAAGTATCAACAAGACACGGAATCCTTTCATGTTTTCAACATTCATCACTACTTTTATGCTCTTTGCACTTGGACTTGGTAATAAAATTAAAGTATGACAATTTCATTTTTTGTTAGCGATGTCGGCGACATTTATTTTATAATCGATTAGTGGCATCGAAGAGCCTCTAACGACTGACAATCGATTGTCGGCGACAATCGTTCCATCACTAATAACAGATCTATAATCTTAATTAGATTAGTTTGCTGGATGTCATCCTTTTTAGAACCAGTTAAGGATACTTCCCCCCAAAAATACATAACTTCCAAAATACAAACATGAAGGTCTGCAAAGAGAAGTGGATGTAGGCTATTAAATCGTTCAAATGATAATTGTCCTACGGACCCGGTTTAACGATAGAATTCGTTTCATGTATTTGTAATGTAGCAAAAGAAACATGGGCAATAACTCATACTAAGTGCATTTTCTAAAAACAATCCAGAGAGTTCCGAATGTAAACATGGCAGGTAAATTTGAAGCAAGAAAAACTGTTGAGAAAATTAGTTGAATTTTCATTTTTATATGGATTATTTTTTTGGATAAAGAGCTTAAAGCGAGCTCAATA
This sequence comes from Saccostrea glomerata, assembly GCA_003671525.1. NCBI lineage: Eukaryota > Metazoa > Mollusca > Bivalvia > Ostreida > Ostreidae > Saccostrea > Saccostrea glomerata. Next base: position 352,467 of record PRKT01000414.1, read on the forward strand.
GACTAACGTGTAAGAACAGAGGATATTCGGAATGAAATCTGTACATAGGTCAAGCAAATTTTGATGTGAAACCTTCCAAGAATTCCTTAACTACCCAATACCCTTTGTGCAAATAAATAAATAATAACGTAAAGCATAAAAGGCTTTCAGTTTGTAGAAATCTTTAAAAGAAACAAAAAATAACTCTGCAATGTCTTTTGACAAAAATTGCACAAGGTCTATCGTTTCAACTAGACACTCGGCTGTTTCCGTAAACCCTGACGAGTTCTCAAGTCTAGATGTCAAGTGCGATTTGACGTTTGAAGTGGTGGATTGTTTCAGGTGTATTCTTGAAGGTACAACTGCGCTCGCCCCAACCATCACACCGTAAACCATATTACGATCTCAAAAAGGTTTGTTTTGAATAGTTTGGTAGTTATTTTCATCCCAACCCCTTTTGTACTAGTTTTTAAAATCATTTCAGAGCAGATCAGCTCCAATTTCCTATATTGCAAGTATATGGGATATATTCTAACAGTGAGGAAGGCTTGTCCCAACACACAGTTAGATTATTCTAACTAGTAGTAGTAGGCTATGTCTATAAACTTTTCTTAATTCAAACACTGCTGAATAATCAACAGATAGAACTGGTCTATGTTATGCAGTCACATTTACCAGTGCATAGCTTTACTTTAGTCTACGCTAAGGTCTCTCTAATTCTAACTAAAAAATCACATAACGTGTCCATGCTTTGTGCACGCATGTGTTTCTAGCTGCAACCTGTGACGTTGTAATTACAGATGTTCAGAGATGCACAAAATAGCATCGTGCATGCAAATAGTTGCTTACCATAGGAAAAGTTTTCACTTAATTTCAAGGGGCCTCGTAGGATGTAAACAACAAACACAACCAAAACAACCCAAACAGCTAACAGGTACGTCCAGGACCAGTGAATCCATGACTTGATTTTTTCAATACACCTTGACAGGAAACCCGCCATGCTGGAACGATAGGCCCGCGGCAAAATATATTTCAGAAAATTATATTTCAAATTTTTTTAAGTAATAAAATATGGGTTTTACTATTGCTTTTTACAATTTCTTTTTAAATTTCTACTCAACTGCTTTTCATTAATTTTTTAAAAGCAGACGGTGTGTTTTTTTCTGCGGAAGACTTGGCGGAAGTTTTCATTTTGAAAACGCACGAAAAATGCATGCATTCAGCATTGAATCACTGACTGAATTGCATTGAAGCAGCAGACTACACATCAACTGAATGATTTTTCTGAAAGCTTCAGAAAAACACCGTCAATGTAAATATTGTTTATCCTACAATTATTTTCTTGTATACAGTTGTGATTGAAAAATTCCCTCAGTGTGTCTTCATGTTTATTTATAGCACAGTTCGAATTTTCTTATCTGAAAACGAAAGTTGCGTTAGTTTGTGGGCTTGCAGGATTTAAAGTCACACACAAGTAATCATTAAGTTATCATATCTGAAAAAACAAATATCATGACTGAAAATTACATATGGATTCCTTCGAATCCGTATTAGATGATACAACTCAATTTAGTTAGCAATTTTATCTATGAAGTCAAAAGGAATCAGTGGATTGACCAAACCATGAGCTAATCTGTTCACTATGCTAAATTGATACCTCTTCGCTATGCTAACTCATAACTCATGTATTGGTGATGGTCTAACTCTATCAATTGATTTCTGTTAACTTTATTGATAAAATTGTGCACTCCTTAGTGTGCACCAGTCTAGTCAAAGGGTGCAAGACGTTTCGGGACCACGACGTTTCGGGACCTGACTAATACGACATTTCGGGACTAGCGACAAGACGATTCGGGACGTGGGAAAAGACGATTTGGGACTTAGGTTAATTTTTTTCGGGATCTCAACGAATCATTTTATTACGATGATATAGCATATTATTCAAAGTAAACATACAATGCATACTGGTCCTGTACCAGTAGCCGTCTAAAAATGGAGGTTTTTCTTTCATTGCTTCACTATTTGACACAATTTGGAGATAAAACTTGGCATATATAAAGCTTTACTCTTGCTCTATCAGAATATATATTTTTTTGGCTAGTCCTACTCATGAAACTTTGTTTTCATACCGTTAAAGAAGGGTAGGGTAGGACACCATTTTCCCGTATGCACTGTACCAGTTACCGTCTACGTCATTTCTAATGATATCTAGCTACAAACGCTATTTTGGTAGGAATTTAAATGTAAACAGAACTTGAGAGACAAAAAACACACACATACACACACAAAATCCAGGAAATAATTTTGTTCTGTGCAAACTGCATAGGTAGACAATTGCAATCATTCCAGTATCAGCTCTCCCATAATTGAGAAAAAATATAGAAATTGTCTTTTCGCATCATGTTGAAGAAATACAATAAAATAAACAAACGCGTTACTGATCTCATCTGAGTTCACGATAACGTGTTTATAGGGGTGCTTTGAGATAAAAAAATAAAACAAAACCTCAGTTTCAAAGTTGTGACGTCACTTCCCCACATCATAAACAAGAAGATTATTTGGACGAAACACTGTTTTTGTAATGTATACCACTATAATATTATCTCTGATGTATGGTAAGTTACTCATGTTAACCTTTCTGTCTGCAGCAGACGATCTTTAAGAAAAATCTCGAAAAATCGCGTTTTAAACACGCGAAATGACGTAATAGACGGTAACTGGTACTAGACGGCTACTGGTACAGGACCAGTAGTGCGTAATATTTCAAACTAAATCAGAATTTTAATTTTTATGTATATATTTAATAAAAATTGTCATAAAGATATACTTTATTGGGATTTTTTCATAACAGACGAGGAAGAATAAATCTTTACAATATTCATTACTATTTCTTATCATTTTTTTTTAATTAGTTATTTTTTCTTGTGTGGTGATGGGGGGGGGGGGGCAAAATTGAATCTTCTCAGGTTGATGATATATATTTTAAAATCAATATTCAAAAGACCTCCAGCTACTGTCAAATTTATCTTTAAAACATGTCAGTAAATTGTTAAAACAACAACTATAGGATCAGGCACACATATCCCAACTGATACCCTACATAGGGAGGTGTTACGTACATGTATAAAGATGCCGCCGGTAATGGGAACTAAAAAGATTGTGGTTTCTTTTGAAATTATTTTAAGAAAATAAAAATCTAAAAAATATGGGGGGGAATATCGTTTGTTTATTGGTATATGAAATAATTCAGAATCAAACAATATTTATAGATCATCAAAATTTCAACAAAATATAAAGGTTTTCAAAATGTTATCTTGATTTTGTCTATTTTTTTCCTAAACGGTTTCAAATATATTTTTTTCAAAAAGTTCAAGCATAGTATTGTAAGATTCTTCTCTGGAAGTGTTACGAAAACATTTTTAAAGTTTCAAAAACATTGTAAATAAACATATTTTACTAATGTTGCGAGACATTTTCCATAGATTAAAAAAAATACCATGCTTTAAAAAAGTATTAAATGGTATAAACAACATGATTTCATTTGATATCCTTTCAAATAGTGTCTTTAAAACATTTTAAATTTCATCATAGCTTTATCTATTTAATGTGGCTAGGAGAAAATTTGAATTTTAAGTTGACCTGTTATCGTAGTCTTTTTTTTTAAAATCTGGAATCAGATATTAAAAAAAAACTTTTAGAACCTTGAACATACATGTAACATGAAAAATTTAATATTTGCAAGTTAAATAATATTTAGTATTTATTTACAGTGTGTCATGTACCTTATTATGTAAGACCATATAATATTATGCAATGGTCGGGTGTATACGAAGATCGATAATTTAGTTTCATTGAGGTTTGTAGTCTGTGTATACACAGTAAACATAAATTCAAATATCCATATCATTGTAGACAAATTAACAATTTTGATAGCTTAACGTAATATACATGGATGTGTAGGAACTTTATAGCTTAAATTATAACCTTTCTCCTACCCATAACATTTTGTATAAATTTATTTTTATGATTTTGTTGCATATATAACCTGATATAATAATTATAAATTTAATACATCGATGTTTAAAAAGTTTAACATGGAATATTTCAGATTCTGAATCAAAACAACTATCTGTAAAACGTTAAGTTTTTACTGCACATGTGCTAGCTTGAGCCTTTGTAAATTCTGTAAAATATGAAATCATATACCTCAAATTATTAATTGAAAAAAGGAGAGAAAGAAAGTCTTAGAACGAAAAACACAATGTCCGTGGTCTTCACACAGCAGTTACAATTGTCTCCTTTAATTCTACAAACTCTCGTATCAAACACTATAATAAATAAATCAAATTCATCTTTCCAAAAATATTTTTTTTATTAAATTTCGGTCAAATTTCAACCAAATACTTTATAAAGGTTAATATATTAAATACTGTAATAAGAAATTAAAGACAACACTGCGGGCGTTTGATTTTCTCGGCAGGCGTGCTCCATGCCGTATGCAAACTTTAAAACTAATAAAAACTCAAATCTGTGCTTTTTAAATTATAAATTGTGTATCAAACTAAGAAATAATACATGTATAAGCTTAAAAACACAAGTAAACAAGTTTTATTTCATTTCCTTAACAAAATATTTAGAAGTCCCGAAACGTCTTAGCCCAAGTCCCGAAACGTGTTAACCCAAGTCCCGAAACGTGTTGTCAGGTACCGAAACGTCGGGGTCCCGAAACGTCGCGGTCCCGAAACATCCAGAATTCTAGTCAAACCCCCAAACGGGGGTAAACAGAAGTAGGAAAACTGTACCCCCACATGAGTAAAAATATTATGGGTCTCCCAGAGGGTAAATCTAGAATAACCTTTGCAAGCAAGACTATTTAACTCCTAGTTGACCATAAACCTTTAACTCTGTTATTGTGCAGTTATACATGTAACCTGTATAATTTTAATTTGTTTTAATTTGATTGTAGGAAGAAATAAACAATGTCCAGTCCTTTTGGGAGTCCCACCCCGGGGTTTGGGACTTCATTTGGTGCACAGACTTCAAGTACTACCCAACCTCAATCAGGATTTAGACAGACAAATTCATTTGGTGGGGCCTCCTCATTTGGACAGAGCTTTGGGAATACAGCATTTGGTTCTACACCAGCAAGCACAGCTTTTGGTGCACCAGCTGGAACAAGTCCTTTTGGATCAGGTGCCCCAGGCTTTGGTACTGGATCAGTCAGTTCAGGTTTTGGAGCCAGTACAACAAATGCTGGATTTGGAACATCATCAAAAGGGTTTGGAGGAAGTTCCACAGAAGGTGGATTGAAATCGGGAACACCTGCTTTTGGAGGTGGATTTGGAACATCCACATCCAGTAGTGGATTTGGAACAGGTACTAATGCATTTGGAAGTGGAGGATTTGGAGCGGGGTCTGCTGGGTCAACAACCAGTGGAGGTTTTGGGTCTGGAACAAGTGGATTCGGAGCTGGAACAAGTGGATTTGGGACTGGATCAACTAACAGAACAACAAGTGCAGCATTTGGAACTAGTTCTGCAGGCCTGTCTTCAACTGGAGGATTTGGTTCAGGGTTTACTGGGTCCAAAACTGTAGGGGGCTTTGGATCTGGGGGATCAACAACAAGTGCTTCTGGCTCTTCTATGTCGGCTTTTGGAAAGCCTGCTGGCTTTGGTGCTACAACTCAAGCTGGAAGTAACTTTGGGACAAACACATCAAGTAGCACCTTACCAGGATTTGGAACAGCTGTAGGTTTTGGACAAACAACGGGTAAGATCAAGTTAAACACATTCTGCAAGCTCTGCCATTCTTGGTTTTGTCAATGATAAAAAAAAATGATCACCTGTTAGGCCAAAAAAATAATAGTCTTGTTTCCTGCTACCAGCCTGAAAAAAATAGGGTAGGTAGGTAGGAAAATTATTTTATTTTTTTATTTTATTTTATTTTTTTCCAATGATATTTGTTGATATGAACTATTACAAAACCAAATAAAACATGCCATAGGTCAATATTCTTGTTTAAAATAAGTAGTGTTTTATCAAAGTCCATATTTAAAACTTATATTTCCTGAAATACATCATGAATATACATTATTTTTCACTTTTGATCAGGAAATTTCTGATTTTTCCCCCAAAACTAAATAAAAACTTTAGGGTCGGATGCAAAAAAATAGGGTAGGTCGGGTAGCAGGAAACAAGACTATTTTTATTTTTGGCCTTATCACAATTATAAACTGAAAGGTAATTAACCTACAGTTTGATGGTAGAACTAGAAGACTTTTTAAAAACATCATGGCAAATTGCATTGTTCATAGTAATTATTTAGTCCAAATTAATTTAAGAATATAATAAAATTAATAAACTCTGTGTTTTGTACATGTTGTAGGTTCATTATTTGGACCTGCATCTACATTTGGAGCATCAAGTACAAAAGGAAATGGAAATCAGCCAACTTCAACCACAGGGAATACTTCAGATCCCAAACCTGGACTTTTTGGTCCAACTGGAGCTTTTCCGTTACAGAGCACAGGAAATGCTGGATCATCCATTCCTAGTACAGCATTTCAAGGATCAAAATCCACAGCCAGTAGTGCAGGAAAGTTATCAACAGGATTTGGTGGATTTGGATCAGGAAGTGCACCTTTTGGGGGAACGTCTTCCATCCCAAGTGTAGCATTTGGTGGACCACCCACCACAAAAAGTGGATTATTTGGAACATCCACTCAAAAAACTGACTCAGTTTCACAAGGAGGTGCCCTCTTCAAATCTACTGCACAAACCAGTCAAACAGGCCATCTGTTTGGAGCTACTGCATCAGGAACTTCAGCCTTGTTTCACCAAAAGCCCCATGGGGAATCCCAGCAATTGTTTGGTAAGCTTGCACCAACATCTTCCTTTGTGAGGGGAGGGGAATCCAGCAGCAAGGCCTTCGGTTCGGGAGGATCTGCAGAAGGGGGTAATACAGGTCCTGTTTTATTGGGAGATAAATCTTCAGGGGAAATCAAAGAACTTTCTCCACCAGCTTCTGTGTTCATACTGAAACAGTCAGTCCCACAGCCTATACAGTCCACAGCTGCTACAGATGGTGAGTTGTGTCGTAATTCAGAGGTAATCTTTTCTGGTATTTCGAGTAAATGCATTTTTATGCACATACACTTTAAAAAATTGTACTGAAAAGGTAAAGAGGAGAATTGAGTTAAATTCAAAATATGTTTTAGTTGATGTCCAAACAGTGACCTCCAAATCCAAGAAGAATTTGTTTACTAAAGCAGCAAATGTGGTCCAAAAACCAGGTAATATGAGTATTTTAGCAGGGAATACAAAATGTTTCAAACAGAATGATTTGGTTTGAATGTCTCTTTGGGATTGATTTTAGGTACGTACTATCTCTGGGATATCTATCCTTAAGTACTGTAAATTGACTTTGATTACATAATACATACCAAAGCTTTGATGTTTATTGTTTATTCTATCAAAATGAATGTGTCTATTTTTAAGGAATTAATTGTCATTGATACAGGGTTTTAGTTATAATTTAAAATTCTTGTTCCTCTTGAACAGGCGGTGCCCAAACTCTGTTTGGTAAGGCAATAGCTGGTACACAACATTTGACCTGGAGGAGGGGTTCCATTGGAGAGGAGGGGAGGAAAATGAAGAGGAGGTCTAGTGATGAAACAGGTAAATCAAGTGATGAAACGGGTAAATATAGTGATGAAACGGGTAAGTCTAGTGATGAAATGGGTAAATCTAGTGATAAAACGGGTAAATCTAGTGATGAAAAAGGGAAATCTAGTGATGAAACAGGTAAATCTAGAGTAGAAACAAGTAAATTTATTGATGAAACTGGTAAATCTATAGTGATGAAACATGATGAAACGGTTAACATTAGTGATGAAATTGGTAGATTTAGTGATAAAAATGGTAAGTCTAGTAATGAAACTGGTAAGTCTATTGATGAAACAAGTAAATTGAGTAGTGTTGTCAAATCGGACAATTTTTAGTAATTTTGAAGTAATTTGTGTCAACATTTTGGGTTATCTTTCCCTAATTATGCTTTTCTTCAGTAACTTATTCCTGTTATTGATACTTTACTATTCATTATTGTAAACCTACTGGCATCTGATAAGCTTTATTCATGCTGTGCTTGGGTTATTAAGTACCGGTAGATGGTTCATGACAGTAAAAGTAATCTATCTTTAACATTTAACGCATTGAAATCCAACAAATTATAACTTATTTTAATTATTTTATCTTTAACCCACCTCACTTTAAAACTCTTGCACAAAAATCTACAGCTTTGCACAAAAAATGTAAGACTTAGAGATTGTACAGTAATATCCAAAGATATTAGGAAAATTAGTCTCAATGTTGGCAAAATTGGTGGAAGATGTGTAATTGACCTCTGAAATGTTAATGAAATGGAATTATTTTTCCTTGAAAAATATCATATTATTTTCTTAATATCATCATATTTGCCCAGAAGATATTAGGTTTGTTGAGTCTATTAAAAGAAGTACCTATATTTACAATTTTCTTAGCCTTAAATCATCTTAAATCAGCAGCAAACTCAAAATATTAATGTTTTTTGGAAAACTAATAGGCGGTCTACTTTTTAAGCATGAACTCAAATGAGCTACTTTTTTGTTCAGTAATTAATAAGTGAAGTAACATAAACAAGTTATTTTAGAAAATAACTTGATTCCATCATGCCCCTGACTGTACACACACATGCACTATTTTAAAAGAATTTTGATATTAGAATTCAAATATTAATTAAATCAGGGGAAGAAAAATAAATATTCAATGTTTCACGCTATTTTACAAAGATGTCCATCACTTTTTACTTTTCGACACTCCCGGTTTATGTCCAATCAGGGAGAATAATTATTTGCAAATTTGAAGTCACATCCATACACGATAACTCCAATTCACACAAATTACATTGTACAGGTATCAAATTAGCTGTTCTTTTAAAATACTTCCAAGCAATACATGTTTTTCGCAGCATCTTGTTATTAAAACTATTTAATTATGTAATTATAACACACGTCTTCAAAACTTGTATAACCTTCTGGCAATCAAAGCTATCATTTAACCATGAAAACTAATCAAAACAAATCGATCGTATTAGTGAACCACTAGATCATTAGGTCTAACGGTTAGAAAACTGGAGAAATGTTTATATATCCGCTTATAAAAAATATGTACATTTGATTATTTTAGCTATTTACTATATAAGATGTATTTTTATCCGAGTAACAGAATAGCAGTTCTAGTAACCGATACTCGCATTGTTCGACGATTAACCGGTTAACCGGGTACTCGTTGCCATTAATAAAATCGAGTGATGAAACTGGTAAAATTCTCATGATGAAAAATGTAGATCTAGGGATGGAAAAGGTATTAGTGGTGAAACAGGTAGGTCTACATGTAGTAATGAAACAGGTAATCCTAGTGATGAAACAAGTAGGTCTAGTGATGAAACAGGTAGGTCTTGTAGAACGTCTACATGTAGTGATGAAACAGGTAATCCTAGTGATGAAACAAGTAGGTCTAGTGATGAAACAGGTAGGTCTAGTAGATCGTCTACATGTAGTGATGAAACAAGTACATCTAGTGATGAAACAGGTACATCTAGTGATGGTTTTAGAATGTGTACCTGTTAAAAAATTTCATCATATAAAACTCATAGAATGTGAAATTTGATCTTCTATGTTGCTAATGGCAATTCTTTATAAGTGCTTAATTTAAATGTAACACAAAGAAATTTTATTAATTGACCATGTTGACATTGTATATATATTACTCATTGTGGGAAAAACTTAAATATTATATCTATCATTGTTTAGCTGATTCTTTATAAAGCTGATATTTGGATTATTTTGAATTGCTAAATATTTTTCCATGAATCAATGTTGTCAGTCTGTTAGATTCAATTACCAAAATTTCCATTGCACATCATTTTAAATGCCAACAGGGATTCCCAAATCCTCTGATCTATATCTTGTCCTATTTTTAGAGGAGGAAACTCAAGCCAAAAGAACCTTATCCACCAGGAGACTGTCTAGTGTGGAGGAGAGAGTGGGTCTGATCTGTAAGAACGTCCCTCCCAGGTTCAACAGTGGCCAGAAACTGAGGCAGCATTTCACCAAGTTTGGGGAAGTCACCCGTGTTATACCCAAACCAGACAAAGGAATGGCCACCATTCATTTCAAAACTCATGTGAGAAATGATCCTGATATTACGCTGATGTCAAGTTTTATGTTTATAGTTTTAAAAAAAATTTTAAGTATCTTTACAATTCATGAAAATTATTTTATCATACAACCAAACCTCTTTGTCTTGACCTCAATGGAACCAAAAAAAAAACTTTGAGACATGGGAGGATTCAAGATGTCCCATTTTCATTAGGAAAATTTTCATATACTTTAAATGTATCTTTTCTAATCGAGTCATAATTCCATATAATTCCAAATTCAGTTTAATCTGTTGCTCAAAAATAAGCCAGATTTCTTTGTGTGTGTGTGTGTGTGTATACTTTGACAAAAATTCTTTGAAAAATTTATGTGACAATTACTTAATGTAAATTTAACATGGAACAAATGTACCTCTTCATATTGTAAGTTAAGTATTTGCAAAAACCCTGTTTTATATTTGAAGGAAGCTGCTTTAGAAGCCAAGAGAAAGGGGACAGTCATTATGAAGGGGGAGAAGAGGATGGAGATATTCTGGAGTTCATTTTCTCCTGCAGCAAAGGGACAAGGGCGAAAATCCTCAACGGAGGACACAGGTGCCCCCCAAGGTCCCGTCAAGAGACAAGCCCAAGGTCAGGGTCATCAGGATTAAAAGTTGTCAAGTCTACTGAGATAATTACAGTTCTCATTTAAAACCATACATGTTCCATGTTAATAAGATTTTGAATAGAAATTGTTCAATCCTACAGCTCAGTATATTTGAAATAGTTGTCTAAGTCATAACAAAAAAGAAATGGTAGATATTTATTAAATGAAAAAGCATTCCTCAGATATTTATTTTACATTATAAATGGTGCTTTCATGATAAAAAGTTTTGAAAGCACTGCATTTCATTTTTTATTCAGTTCTGTGACAGTGAAATAAAACTAATGTTAGCAACATACAATACTAGCGTTAACAACATACCAATATTCTTTTGCATAGGCAAGGCTGGAGCTAGCCAATTTAAGTGGAGGAGGAATGAAGTGGATGAAGAACTGGCCAGTATGTCTGGTACCAGCGATATCATTGGTCATAAACAACAGATCCTGCCTCGTTCTGAGGAGGTCAGAGGTCAGCAGTCACAGTCTACTGAGCGAGCCAGTAGACATGCCAGTCCTGTTCCGAGTGGATCAAGTTCATCGCCAGCAATTCCCACCAAAACAGACAAAGGTATTTATAACTTAGGCCATATAAAATTGAAATCTTGGTTCTCAGGCCCGCGCGCATCCGTTTTGAGGTAGCCGCATTGACGATTTTATTGTATTTTTGATAAAATAAAAAGTTGGTATTGCGGAGACCAATCCGGGGAAAAAAATTCCGACCTCATTTGTATTGTAGTTTAGTATTCAAATATCACTTCCGGTAGCCATTTACAATGAGATTTTGGCTACTTCGTTTGAAAATACATTCGAGGACATTACCTACGATGTTTACACGCTGTTAAGCAATGGATAAAGCAGAAATTTTGATCAGAAATGTAAAGTTTATCTGTGATTAAAAATTTATCTTTATGTTAAAGAAAATTCGGAAATTAAAATTAAAAAAAAAAACTCCCTCATCTACTTTATTGCCAATAAAATGAAAAATAAAATGCCGCCCTCCCGCATCTGTTTTGGAGAAAATTGGCCTGAGAACCAGGGAATTAAATGTAGATAGCCTTAACTCTACATTGTAAGGAAGCTTTGTGGCATATAAGACAAGGATTTAAATAAATCTTTTTGTCATCCATACTATAGTATTAAGTCTCTTCAGAGACTATTGGTTTTATAATCCCTGTTTTTTTTTCTGAATGAAAGACAATAATTATAACTTGTATAAAAGAAGAGAATATTTGTTCATATCTATTATTTTTATGTTAAGGAGGTTGGGGGGTCAACAAATTGATCACAAAGTACCACCAGATTTAACTTATCTTATTAGATACGGTATCTTAAGCTGTCAACTATCATTTGGCAAAAAAAAAAATCATACATTTTAGTTTTAAAATTTGATCATTTTTGTATATCTTTATATGGAGCTCTTCTTTCAAAGGAGATCGAAATAGTCTGAAAATGACTGCCACTCCCCAGCCTCTTCAAGTTTGAGCAAATATCATTTTAATTGATTTTGTTGTTCTATTATATTGACATTCAGATTCATAGTGTTCCACGTATGCATCACATAAATTTGTCTAGAAAATGCATGAATCATAACCTTAGAGACTTATTTTCTGCAGGAGCTGTCATCAGTCTGAGAAATTCGGTTGCCAGAAGCAACTCGGACAAGCTTCAGATTCTTAATTTACGTGACAAAGTCAATCGTCTTGGTGAGGATGTATCTTATTTTGCCTTATTTCATTCATTTAATTTTTCAATGAAATGAAAACCAGATTCTCATAGCTGATTATTTTTTAGTGACATTGCAATGTACTTTTGAAGCAACTGTGATTTTGATGTGAGTAAGCATCTCAAATGATAAGGAAATAATATTGAGATTTTATTAATAGGACCTAAGAAGCAGTCAGACCTAGCTACAGCCCGAGCCTTCGTAGGGACATGCACAGATATGTGTCCTGAGAAGGAGAGATACGACAGAGAGGAGAAACGCAGACTTCACCCTTACGAGGTTTTACAGACCTCAGAAGGGGTGAGTGTTATCATGGGCCTTAACTGGGTTAAATTTTAGTTTTTCACACTTGATTGCTGAAACTTACTACTTTATGATCTATGTAAGTTCCTGATCTCTGGAAGTAAAGATCTGGTCCCAATTTTAAGAATTATATAAAATTTATATGAACGTTTACCTAATGTTCATGCGTACTGTTGTATGAACAATTCCTCTTTCTTGACAGTCTGGTAATCCCCTGGTGAACCATGCTTTGGCTGTGAAGGAGTACAGCAGATCCTCAGCTGATCAGGTCAGATTCAGAAATTCAGTAAAACTCAGTTATAACGAAGTCACTGCGTCCTATATTACTTTGCTAATAAATTGCTATACAGTAAAACTCAGTTATAAGGAAGTCACAAGGACCTATGAAATTACTTCACTATACAGTAAAACACGGTTATAGCGAAGTCCTGGGGACCAGTGAATTTAATTCGCTATATCCGTAATTCGTTATATCAGTATAACGAATTCGTATAATCATATATAGCGAATTCGCAATACTGTGGTTTCATCAATATTCGTTGAGCACCAATTTTCGTGTATATCGTTGTTGAGCAGATCTTCGAATTCAAATCTTCATTGAATTACAAAATATGACATTCATTTGTATAGGCAATGCTTTTGTCCACAAAATAACGTATCCTCGAAAACTGTCTGTTTTACAAAATCCACGAAAATTGCTGACAACGAAAATTGATGAAACCACAGTATGCATGTTTCCCCTCAAGTATTACTACCAAACATGTTAGTGAAGCAAATATTACAAAACATATCTTAGATAACTAAGGTTTTGTTGTGAATTGAATTTCATATACAAAAGCTGAAAGAAAATAAAGTCAGTTCAATCTATCAAATTTTGAGATCTTTGAAAGTTCTTTATAAAAGATGTAAATTTCATTATATTTAACCTCAATGGGACTCAAAATCAGTTCGCTATATCCGTAAATTCGTTATATCAGAGTTCGATATAACCGTAAAATTTTACAAAGATTTGTTAAGAATTTTGCCGGGGACCTAGAACGACTTCGCTATATCCGTGAATTCGCTATATCCGTGTTCGTACTAAACGTGTTTTACTGTATCTGTAATTCATTATATCGGTATGAGAAATTCATTAAATTCATATAGTTTGGGATCCAAGATAACTTTGCTATATCCATGAATTCTCAATATCCATGTTCGTACTAAACGAGTTTTACTGTATCTGTAATTCTTTATATCTATATAAGGAAATTTTTGTATTTTCTACATTATGCTTGATTTGGTATAATAAAATCATATTATTGTATGAATGTTTCAGAGACATGAAGATTTCTTCGCCCATGAAAAATCACATTCTCTTTGGACAATATGATTTTTCTTGGGCGAAGATATCTTCATGTCTCCCTCACTATCATGCAAAAAATGTATATTCTTTAAATTCATACATGTATTAATGTCATTTTTGTAAGGCTCTATGCATATTTACATTTCATTTCTTCTGATAGGTATATAAACATGTATTTACCTACACACCATACACTACATTTTGCTTGTATTCCTTCAATCTGAATAGATAATGTGGGAATAAATGTCATTATTCTTATGTATTTTCTTGCCAGTTGATACATTTAAAATATTCAAGATGTTTTTGTTAAACAGGAGGAACCTTTGCCATATGAACTGAGGACCCTGCCCACCCTGACCTTGACAATGACCTACTTACTGAGTCAGATAGCGGACCGAGGGGAGGATGGCAAGTGGGGGGATTGGTTTGATTTCCTTTGGAACAGGACACGAGGAATTCGTAAGGTATGCAATTAGCAAACAGCTAAAAGTAAGGCTGTAAAAGATACATATATCTAATAAGGGTCCATAATCTTGCTGGGCTTTGATGGTCATGCTGTAATTTTAAAATATAGGAAGAATTTAATCAAAAGGAAATTATTACTTTCTCCATTTTAATTACTCGTATGAAGTAAAAAGTTCCCATTATAACACATTGTAGGAGATCACTCAGCAGCAGTTCTGTAACGTGGAGAGTGTGGAACTGTTAGAGAAGTGTGTCCGTTTCCACATCTTCTGTGCCGAGCGACTCTGTGAGGAGGACATGCATTCATTTGATGACAAGATTAACAACGAGAACATGACCAAGTGTCTTCAGACTCTTAAGGAGAACTACTCCGATCTGGAGAAGAAACAAGTGTTCTGTGTCAACGAGGCGGAGATGAGGTGTTACATGGTGCTGATGAACCTCAACGAGGGCGATATTCTCAGGTCAATATTACTTGATATTTTACATTGCAAAATTAATGTGAATGCTTTATGTACTTACTGTTAAGGGCGAAACGATTACACGTGTAAACGGCGACGTTTCGATTATATGCTCTAAACGTTTACAGTTTGAGTAAACGTTTACACGAAGGTCATTATCAATGTCTATCAGAAATAAAGTTTAACACAAACAAATTGTTTTATTTCATAATTTACAAAAGAAACACCTTTGAGTATTGATAAGCAACAATCTAAACCGGAAATTGAATGAATATATCTAAAACCCGATACGGGCTAACATAATTAATTCCGATTTCCGAGTTGCTAATACTAGCGATGTTTTACGACACTTGACATATAAAACTTGATATATTTTGATTAAATAAATAAAATACATGTTTTACAAGTCTTTGAAAAGATTCAATACAGTCAGCAGGTCTTGTTTTACTTTTTTCGAGATTAAAAGATCCATCTTTACAATTATTTTTTCTACGTCCGGTAGCCAAACAAACCAAGCAGTTGGGTGACGAGGTCGAAAGTGAATGAGTTTAATGCGCCTCAAATTCTTACGGTTAAATAACAATGACCAACAATAAATTTGTAATAACAACTCATACTTATATCAAAGTGAAAGAATTGATTATTAAATTCGAGTTTCATGGGTAAGTAGCCATAAAAATAAAACATAAAATATCTCCCGTTTAAACGGTACCGTTTCGTTTACTGCTATCCGTTTAAACGTTTACAAAATTCAGTAAACGTTTCACCCTTACTAGTCTTACTGTTAATGCTAAAAACTTACCTGATTCAGGTACAGCGTAACTCTAAGAAAGATTCTTCCTACTCAATACCACCCTAGATTCTGATCGAAATATGTGAATTTTAAACTTCAATATGTGCTTTATTACAAAGTTGTTCTACCTTTACAATTTTTATTGTAACTTTCATTGTATGTTTCACACTTTTAGAGAGACCCAGCAGTTAAGACTAGAAGTTCGGAACTCGACATTTATTAACTATGCCCTGAAAGTTTACGCAGCTCTCAACAGTAATAACTATGTCAGGTTCTTCCGTCTTGTTAGGGAGGGGTCTTTTCTCTGCTCCTGTATTCTACACAGGTAATTTTATTTGTAGATCTGTAGCTCACTGGTTTCTCTGGGATGAACGACCGGAGAGCTACAGTATTGATTATTCAAAGTACTAGTATATTGAACGTCAGAAAAGTGTGCATGGTTGAAAGTTACAGGTTTGTTTGTCTGTATTTTTAACTCGTCAATTTCAAAATATCATTATCCATGTGTTCCTATTAACATATTTATAAATTCTGCAGCAAAACATTCCTGCAATTGTTTTAATAGCTCTCTTCAGTCTGAAATAGTCTGACAATAATATGCCTGTTTACTGGCATAATATAACAATGTAACATGGGTAACATAATGATGTATATTAAATTGAGGTAAACAGAGTTGTTTTGGTTCGTCGCAACCATAGAAATTTTCTACCAGGTCTTTTCTTTGGAAAAGAAATACATTTAATATAAAAATTTTTTGCAGATATTTTACTCAAGTTAGGAAAAAAGCATTATATATCCTGGTGAAGGCACATCGCAAGGGAGTTCAGGTAAAATTTAATGATTACAAACAAGTTCGTTTTACCATGTACATGTAGCCATATTACTAATTCAGTTAATGTAACAGAAACTGATGTACAAAACACCATTTAAGAACTTATTATTTGACTTAAAAAGGTTTACATGATTTTTTGTGCTATTTCCAGCTACCTTTGGAGGATTTAGTGAGGACGCTGAGTTTTGATGACCAGAGTGAGGCTGCCCAGTTCTGTCAGTTCTTTGGACTGACCACAGTGGACAACTGTGTGACACTGGACAAGGCAACATTTATTGAACCCGAAGAAAACTGGTGCCCACGGCGATCAGCTCTCATAGAGAGGAAACTCGGCACATCTATTGGCGAGGTATGCCAACTTTATTTTCAAGAATCTGTTTTTGTGTCACTTTTGGTCAGGTATGTCATCTTCATTTTTGAGAATTTGTTGTTGTTTTTTTTTGGTCATTTTTGCAAGACTTTGAAACAATGCATTTCATATGCATGTATGCCTTGCTTTCATGAGTCCCATAACCTGACAAGGATACAACTTTATTTATCTACCAAGTTTTTATTTCTTGCTTACCCACTAAAAAAACAAGATAAAACTTATTTGAAGGCTTCCAGAAGAAATTTAGATTTTAAATTAGTTAGATCATGACTCACTGTGGTAGGATGGGCCCACTGTTAGGAATCAATGCTTTACTTTGAAATATATAAGAAAAACCTGCTCAAGGACAGCAAGTCTGTGATTATTCATATTTACAGGTATCATTCTTGGATAGTCTATATTCAAATATGATTAAATCATGACCCCATTGCTATGGTGGGCCACAATATGTGATAAAAGTTTAAAAAGGGTTTTGAACAGCAGAGCCAAAGCAATCTAGGCAAGCATTTTGGCCTACAGGCTTATTTTATTAAAGAGATTTCTCCCTTATTTCCCCAAACCATTTTTACCTCCATAATGTGGTAACGTAACATCAGAAATCAACATGAAGATAGTTTATTAAGTATGACCTTACTGTTATTATAGTACATGTATTCTCAAGAGTATTTTTTCCTGTCTGGGATACCTTTGCTAGCTCAAGAACTATATCTGTATTTGTTGTATAGGCAATCTATGGAGGACCATTACCAGCTTTCTCTTTACCAGAACCAGAGAACAGCTTTGATAACAACGGGAAATTTGTTGGGCAGATCATTGTCAAAGATTCAGGTTTGTGTTTGATCAACAGAACCAAAGACGACATCTGATAAACTAAAATTTTAATTTTCAAAAGAACTGAATAGGTAAAGTTAATTGTTGGAGAATGTAAATGACAGTAGTATCACTTAAATCAGCATGTATATTTTCAGATTTTGTGGACTCTCCGAGGAAGGATGCTGTCAAAGGATACAATGTTCCTGATCAAACATCTGTGTCTACAGATAAAATGGCTGTTCCACAACCTACTCTTGTTCCAAGAGTTAAGGTTACTTACACAAATGAGGTAAATGTCATATGGTATTGTTTTATGTGTTTACTAAACATTGTTGAGTAATACAGGTGACTCTCAATGGCTCGAATTCTGATCTCTCGAAGTATAACTCCGGTCCCGTTTTTTCCTCTATATAACCAAGCAAATTTACTCTGATCTCATAACTTCTATCTCTCGAAGTTCTCTATCTCTTGAACCAAAACCTGAGTCCCGTTATACGTATTTCATTGAATTGTACTCTCTATCTCTCGAAGTTTTGATTGCACGTGTATACACGCCAATCAAGCATAAAATCAATGCAGCATGACTTACCTGGAAAACAGTGAATGCCTGGGACTGGCATGGAGGTGTTAATTGGGTGTTTACATTAGTGACACTACACCCGTTGGTCGTCTGTGTGTTGATATAATTAATTGTTTATTATTGGTAAATAATAAATTTACAATTTATTCAATTTTGTCTTGAAACCGAGGCAATGATTTTTAGAAAATAATTTATAGACGTTCGTTTCAATAAGTTCACATAGACTATGAACTTTTATTAGAGTTAACATAATCCCGGTATGGCAAATATTGCACATGGAATTCCTTTCTCGAGGACTGAATACCAATTATGAAAAATCTGGTGAACAATTGTGAAGGTCCAGATCAAGCCGCGGAATAGCTGAACTGAGAATAGCTATTCGGGTTGTAATCATGGAATCAGAACAAATAAATATTGAAACTTTAAGAATTCGTTTTTATACCCCCCGCAAACAAAGTTTGGGGGGTATATAGGAATCACCTTGTTCGTCTGTCCAGCTGTCTAGCTGTCTGTCCTTCTGTCTGTGCAAACGTGTCCGGTCCATATCTTTCTTACGGAGGGACATTAGAATCTACTACTCCACACAAAGATTGCCCATGACCTAAGGGTGTGTCTTGACCTTGACCCAAGGTCATTTGGGGAACTTCAAGGTTACTTGAAGAAAAATTTCATAATTTGTGTCTGGTCCATATCTTTCTTATGGATAAACTTGGTAGGTTCTCATTTCATGCAAAAATTGCCCATGATCAAAGGGTGTGTCATGACCTTGACCCAAGGTCATTTGGGGAACTTCAAGGTCACTGGAAGAAAAATTTCATGATTTATGTGTGATACATATCTTTATTGTGGAAAAACTTACTTCTGAAAAACCCAGCGGGGGATATTTTGTCCCGTTTGGACAGTTCTAGTATTTATTTGAAATACGATCATTGTTGTTGATATCAAGTAAATTACCTGTAAAATATGATTAAAAACGTCCAATGACTTTACATATACTTCCGGTATCTATAAAAGTAGAATATCAACGATCAGAATTGAAAATTTCGGATTTTATTTACTTTCTATCTCTCAAACCCCTTGATCTCTCGTACTTTTCTTGCAGTCCCTTGAACTTCGAGAAATCGAGAGTCACCTGTACTTTTTCCTGAAGAAATGCCATACATGTACCTGTTTTCGTTTTCTAACGAGGCAGAGTCTAATTTCAGTGCACAAGACTTTGCGCAACTTTTTAATTTCATGAAGTCATTTGTGCAACAGTACACCTTTTCCAAATATTTTGATTTTAATACAAAATTAACATTATCTGATGACAGAACATCATAAGAAACATACAAGCAATCTAAACATTGCTATTTTTTACTGAAAAAATCATATGCTCCGATAATTCATCTGCACCTATATGTATTTATACTGTAATGTGGCTATTTTAGAGGCTTTGAAAAAATAAAGTTCATTATATAATCCTAGACCAACCTAGATAGTCAACTTTTTTGAAGTTTCACAATTTGGTGACTTTTTACATAAACTTACATCTTAGACTACTTGAATAAAAAAGAAATCTCTAGCCTAAGGGCAGAAATACAAAAATATGGAAAAAATGTGATAGTTTAAAGGGCACTTTTCTAACAAATTCCCATAAGATCCATTAGTAAAATTTGACAGCTTTTAGATGGCCCCCTAAGAAACTGGGATGGTAAACATTCGATTTTTTAATCGTAAAACAATGAATATAACAAAAATAATTAGACTTGGCCTCGTTAAGGGGGTAACCATATGTAAAAGAGTTTGTATTAGGCAACTTCAATATTGCTGTTCATTGTAAAGTTTATTACGATTAGATGTGCCATGAATTAAGTTTCATTCTGATAATCTTTTCAGGAAGTGAAGGAGACTGCTAAGTTTCTATTCTGGGAGGTCATTGACAACATGTGTCTGGAGATTGGACAGGAAGCAAAGCGTGAGGTGGATAACCTAATGGGAATCTCACAATCCTTGTATGATTCTATCACAGGAGAAGTTGTGGCTGAATTTGTGTCGTAAGTGTATTTTATATAGGCAATTCTAAAATTACTTAAAACAGAGAAATATGAGTGAACTGCAATGCTCCTGGGAGCTTCAAAGTTAATTTTGACTACAGTGTATTTACTAACCTTAGCAAGAAAAATCTACTATGACAATAAAAAAAACTTGCATTATTTTTATAGTCAAGCATAATGTGTGGACAGACAGACTAACAAGCATTTAAAAAAAAAAAAAAAAAAAA
>PRKT01000414.1:373260-463165 GCA_003671525.1 Saccostrea glomerata
AAACAAACATTTCTGCAGGATGTATACCATGTGTACTGTGGTTCTCAAAATCTCACATGCATATGGAATCTACATGATCGATGTTGTGATGAAATGTTACGTTCAGTATACAATCATGTACATCATATATTACAAGGAAATGGCCATCCATGTTTTCACTTGATGCAGTGCTGCTTTATTTTTTTTTAATAACTTTTATGCCATTTTAAACATCTTCATAAAAAACAGGAGCATGTATATATTAAAACAGTAAATATAGCCTGTTCCAGATCGTTTGCCATAATGTTAAATTAGGTTGGGTTAGACTAAAACACCAAAAGACAAGAAAAAAGGTCACAAATTTTTTCTGGCTTTAGTTTTATTCTTTGGCCACAATAAAATTTTTATTTTGTACATATTATTTTAATCTTTAAGTAACATTTTATTTTTAGTGTTATAAAGTGTGCAATTAATATATGTCTAATTCCCCCATTAAAACTTTTAAAACTTAAAGATACAGTGATTCAGATATTCTTTGAACTTGACAGCATTTCAACCTTTCTGCCCAAATTAATTAATGATAAGTAATAATGATAAGTAATCTACAATATATTGCAATATTCAAAGTAAGATAATTGCAATATGGTTTTCACTCACAATACCCGACTCGATTGGCTATCATTAATTTCATGGGGTGTCACATTACAGAAAATATTTAATCTTTTTAACTTTTCCGTTGTACTCAGCCACAAACAGATTGTCACTTTTGTCTACACATAATCCATATGGAAAGTTCAGATCACAGTTATCTATATAACAGAGGAACTGTCCGTCCTGGTCTAGAATGTGGATACACTGGTTACCACGGTTTGCTATCAGGATCTGACTCTGGCTGTCTGTTGAGATACCACAGGGTATAAATGGTTTGTTCTTTGTAGTAGAAGGATGACCAGTGTATTTAAATTGGAGTTTACCAGCCTGATTGACCACCACTACAACACCAGCTTCATAGTCAGCCACACAGATATCCAGGTTTCTGTTCTCACTGATGTACTTAATGTAGTCATTTCCTGAATACAGAGGTTTACCCTCCTCATCAAACTGGATTGTTTGTTTCTCTGTGGAGCCTGAGTAACGGACAACTCTGGACTGTGTTTTACTGAACATAGAAATTAATAGATGACCACCACTGTACATGGTAACCAGGAGATCACCAGAGGAGGTGACACAGAGTTTACTAGGTATCCATCCCTGTAGTCTGATCACCCCCTCTGTCTGTCCCTTCTTCACTTTATAAATGGTCCTCGTCTTCCAGTCACAGTAAACTAGATCCCCATCACTTGTCACTGCTATATCATTTGGATATTCATCTGATTTTGTTTTGATTGTCTTGGTAAGTGAGCTTTGAATATTGAAGCATTTTATATCACTGATGCTACGTGCACGTATCCAGATTTCTTCTTCACTAAGACAGGCAACACTGCAGAGTTCTTCAAAACCAGTATCTATAGTGATGATAAGTTCTGGTTCTTTCAGAAATTTTTTAGTTTGTGTATTTGTTTTTTTCATTATGTAGCCATTTTTATCTGTTTTGGTGGAAAATGGTGTCAAAAATCCCAAAAACATGTAAAGCTGTTCGGTATCTATTATCTTTGGGATAAATGTTGGCATTGATACCTGAACTTTTGGAGGGAGTTTTCTGAATTCTTTGGTTTTAGAGCTATACTCTATAGTCAAAGATATTTCATTTGATTCTTCCACTTTTT
Source organism: Saccostrea glomerata (assembly GCA_003671525.1). Lineage (NCBI taxonomy): Eukaryota > Metazoa > Mollusca > Bivalvia > Ostreida > Ostreidae > Saccostrea > Saccostrea glomerata. Next base: position 375,006 of record PRKT01000414.1, read on the forward strand.
TGTGTTAGTTGCTCATTTTATAATGCTTATAAAGAAAATAAAGTTACATAAGCGAGCCAAGAACGGAATTAATGTTATTGGATTAAAGTTCTGTGCCAATGAATGTTAATGAACTATCTCTCTTCTATTATTCTCTCAATGAACCGGAAATATAAAAATGTGTATACAACACGAAAACATACTTTCTATGATCAATGATATTTTACCCTCTTTTGTAAAAGTGCCAACCTTTCTACGTGTGGTTAGCAAGAGAATATGGTTAACACACTATTTAGATGCTTCCTTAAATTCTAATCATTTTCTTTTATCAGTGTTTAAATATAATAAAACACAATTTTATTCAGATGCCTAATATACAGGCTCAACTATCTGAACATCTAAATTATATAAATTTACTTTGTTAGACAGTATAAATCATCTTTCAGACTTTGTATTTATTGCTGAAAAAAGCTGGTTTTTTAATTTCTGTTTCTATAGAGTGGAATTTACTTGGATCGTATAAATTGTATTTTATTAATTTTCATTGACATTTAAGGACCCTCTCTACACCACTGTAAAACGCTTTTTAGACATTGAGAAAATTATATTGCATAAAGGTGCAAATATTGAACGTGCTTTTTACCCCCGGGAAAAATCTTCAAACACAACACAGTATCAATGATCAGAATCACTATTTTTTTCTACTTCGACTAAGATTGGGTGATTGATTATATATCGTTTTACGACCTTCTCGTGAGATTTTTTCGCTCATATGGAGACGCCACCACTTGCCGGTGGAGAGCTGCAAATTTTGTCCTATACGGCACTGAGGGCCATTGAGCAGGGAGGGATCTTTTTCGTGATCTTTTACTTTGTATAGTCTTATCCGAAGGACCAGTCTCCACGTCCAACAGTGGGATTCGAACCCGCGACGTAAGGAATGACTCCTTTCTTTGCGATTCTAGAGCAGACGCTCTAACCACTGCGCCACGCGCGCGATTTTCAATTGAGAAAATAGATGTAAATAGCTTGTTCAATTTATTTATTTATTTTAGACTTCTAAGATGTTTAGAATATTTTTATTGGTTTCAAATTCAGCAATATACTGTAAATTTCTATTTACTTGAATTTTAATCTAAGGGCAGATCACTCTAATTGCAAAAAATTATCATAGAATCAGAGCTCTTTAGTGTGCAGTGTAGAGAGGGCTCTTAATTATTTCCTTTAATTTCATCGGTGTTTTAATTTTTAAAGGGACTACAAGAAAAAATAACTTTCAGGTAAATTAAACCCATTGCTAATCACTGCATATAAATCATATTGGAAGAGAAAACAGTACCTTGAAACAGCTGAAATTTTATAAGTCTTATTCTCTCTGTCTCTGCAAAAATAGAAATTAGGGTGTTACTTTATCACCTGATTGTATATAAGGTTAAAATACAGGTACACGTCCTGTCATGTGTCATTTAGAGTTATCTCTCTTGTTTAACGCTTCTGTATAGTTATGTACTTACTTTTTGTTTTTAAATAGAAATCGGTAAAACACTTCTTGTCTAGTGTCATGATTTAAAATTAATTTTAAAAAATATATAACTTAAAAAGAAAAACAAGTCATATGAGTGTGGTATATTCACTGACTGAAACAGATATAAATGTACATGTAGTTATAGCTTAGATGAAATTCAACATCAGATAAAACTGCAGTTAGATAATGTATTTCATACTGTAGGTGAGATACAGGGAAAAGAAAATCTTATGTGCATATGTTTAAGAGTATTTCACCATTACAATCCTGAATGGAAAAGTTTATTTGAAACACATAAACCAATCTTATGTGCATATGTTTAAGAATATTTCACCATTAAAATCCTGAATGGAAAAGTTTATTTGAAACACATGAACCAATCATGGGAATATATGTCATTTAGTATGTACTAAATTTAGATTTTATTCATATTGAATTACATATGCTTTCTGGATGTTACTTTGGAAGTTTAAAAAAAGTGAAATGTCCCTGTACATGAACAATGATCAACATCTGGTTTTATTAAGCTTTCTACTTTATTAAGGACCCTGGCCAAACAAGCTGAAGCAGAAGCAGAAATACTGAGACAGAAACAACAGAAAGCTGAGAGAGAAGCCATGATAACTCGGTCAGCTGTGTACCTGACCAGTGAGATTCTGAAGGAAGTCCTGGATCAGGAGACATTGAATTTGTCCACTGCAGAAATCAGGTTATCTTTTGGAAAATTCAGATTTTTTACTAACATGAAAACATAAGGAAATTCAAATAGTTTTATATATCCTTACTTTAAAGAACAACCTACTTGTAGTATTTCTAATTTAAATCACTCTTTTTCATTTTGCTAGTTTTATCATTATGAACTGAAAAATATGTGTATGTTTTTTAATTCGAACATCGTTGTCATTATCATAGGGAAGTGCATGCTGAATTAAGGAGACAAAGAATCCAGAGGTGTTCTGCAGAGATAGCAGATGTCATTCTGAACTCCTCTATCCAAGACATGACTCAATCTGTATCAGCAGAAGTTTATCAGAAAGATGTCGTGGAAAGGCTTCAAAAGTTAGCTGACCTTGAACACTGTGTCAAGGTCAAAAGAGCTGGGCGCTATCTCAGAATGTGGAAAGCTCAGCATACCGCTCGAATTAAGTTTAAACGCTCCTTACTAGACTTCCCTTCCTCAATCTCCATGATGGAGCCAGCACAGCAGATAGAGGCCTTAATTCCAGAGAGAAGGGTGGAGGGGGTGGAGGAGGGAGGATTCTATGTGAACCAGACAACAAAATTATCTGTGGAGTCCCCAGTGATTTTTGTGAAGAGATCAGAGATGGAAGACAAAGTACTGACAGCTCATGAAATCTACAGGAAACTGTGTCGACAAAAAGCTTGGAAACCTTTGGACATTTGTTCTCTTGGTGGACATCATCTGCTTAAGAAAAATAGAGTGTCTTTTAAAAGTACGTCATCATTAGAGCTGAATGAAAAAAAGTTGAAGCCAGACAACTTAGTTAAAAAAACTGATATGAAATAAGTTGCATGTGCATATACTTTTTTGTAGAAAATGGCAAGTGCAGCCAAGTTTTTTGGAAACTGGTGATTTCTTTACCTGACCCAGACTACATACAGACAGACCACCAAGGTCAAAGTCTCAGTCATATCACTAAATGGCTGAAGGCCAAATTCTCAAGAGGGACCCCCAAATCTCACCAACATTCCTCAGTACAGGTAAATCTAACCACTTACATGTAATCGACAGGTATTTGAAAGACATGAATTGGAACAGCTAGTCAATCAAGAAAATCAAATGTTTCACAAAAAAAGATGAGATATGTTACAGATGAAAATTATTTTTATGTCAGTGTTATTTGTTTCTGTAAAATTACATACCTTCATGGGGTCAAATTTTCAGGGTTAGAGGAAAAATGTTGGTTTGTGGGGACTTTATTTCGGTTTAGGGAATGTTTAGTAGTAATCATGCATATGAAATTTTAAGTTTTCCTATGGCCATAAATTCACGGATCTCTTCTAGGGTTCAAAACAATGAAATTTAACCTCTAACAAAAATTAGTGATATCACAGTATTTAAATATATTATTTTTTTTATACCATGACAGAATGAACTGCTGAGTTTGTATACAGTACCAGTTACACATGAATCAATGTCGGGCAGTCTGGGTGTTTGTGTGAGGCTCCTGGAGGGCAATATATCCATTTCTGATGTACCTGGCTCCCTTCTGGGAACCTCTTGTCTTCTTTTTGTTATGCCTCCACCCCTCAATGAAGATCCAGAGTGGGTAAGTCAGTAATCCAGAAAGATTGAGATGCAATTTTGATTTCCTCAAAGATTAGTAAAGGTCAAGGGTCAAGATATGACTTACAATTTTTAAGGTTGTGGAAAGTACATGATTTAATGTATCAATGTCTATTTAATACCAGGACATCAATGATAGTTGGAAACCTAGGATAATTTGCATTATATGCACATTTTTTATTAGTTCCACCATTTTCTTTATGCAATATAATATAAACTTCAGGAAAGTATCAAAAATTAAAATTGCTGCTTCGATACATAATGATGTGTATGTTAATTTTTTTTTTTTTGCTTTATGACCATATCTAATGTTCTTTAGCTTCTATGGGAAGAAGAAAAAAAAAGATTAGAAGATCTCCTGATGAGCAAGCCAACCTCTCCTGCTCTTCCATTGGTTGTATTATGTCCAGTCCCAGCCAATGAGAATGTAGATGAGGACTTTATAATGAGATGTCTGAATATTGATGAGTTGATTGCAGATGGGAAGATAAGTGACTTGTTCCTCTGTATTGTGAAACATGATGAAGATTTTCCTCAAGGTGTGGATGTTGAGGAACCAGAGGTCACAGAAAAAGTAAGTGTTCAGATGCCAATATTTCCTGACCAATCTCTCTGAAATTAATTTATTATACCGCCCTCAAAAGAATTTTGGGGGGAGATATAGGGATCAGCTTGTCTGTCTGTCTGTCTGTCTGTGCAAATCTGTACGGTCCATATCTTTCTTGCAGAGGAGCATTAGAATCCACTACTTTACACAAAGATTGTTCATGACCTGATGGTGTGTCATAACCTTGACCCAAGGTCATTTGACCAAGTTCAATGTCATAAGAAAAATTTCATTTTTTGTGTCCAATCCATATCTTACTTATGGATAAACTTGAATCTACATGAATTGCTTATCAAAAAGATTGTCCATGACTTGGAGTGTGTTGTGACCTTGACCCAATTATTATATGTGTCTGGTCCATATCTTTTATTATGGATAAACTTGGTGAGTTCCTATTTTACAAATAGATTGCTTATGATCTGAGGGTGTGAATTTTGTTTCTATATATAGTTATCAGAGAGTGTGCGGTGGCTGACAGAACACTCCCCTGATCCTCCCAGTTTGAGGGTCCAGTATTGTAGGACTGTGGTGGAGGACTTCCTACAGGAGCAGTTCTACAGACCCGTGTTGTATAACCTGAAACAGAGGAAACTCACAGGATATCTACACCAGGTTAGCCTATCTACTGCATACTAACATGGAGCTTAAATTGGAATTGTATTCATTGTGGAATGTTTTGAATGTATCCTTCCCCTCCTAAACACAGAATTACATTTTTAGCTCGGTCAACTGAATTGAAAGCTCAGTTGAGCCTTTCTGATCTGACTCTTGATAGAAGTAACTGAAAACTTGCTTAGGAAAGAGGGATTGTATATTTTAAAAAAATTAATGTTTCTCAGGTCTTTTTAGAATGATGTCAATTGATAATTATTTTCCTTTAACATATTTACAGGACCCAAACACAATAATAAGCCTGTACAATGCTGTGATTGTCTATTTACAACAAGTGTTGACGTCCCCAGAACTGTCTGGTTATTCCTGGCCAGTCAGTGAATTCACTCATTCTAAGATGCATGGTAAGTTTTGTGTGTGTATACTGAAAGTCAGAGCTGCTTCAACTCTATGTCATCATATTTGATTTTAAATACAAGAATATAACATTTATGTTTGTACTAATTTACTGCTGAACTCACCTGATATCTCAGCAGATAGATTATAGACGAGAATTTTTTTTTTCTGTTTTTCCCCTTTTCTTCTCAATGTCTTAGTAATGATAATCTTAAGGTAATTCCACCCTCCGATGATGTCATAGGTTTTTGAAAAAACTGTAATTTGTTTAAATTCATACCTAATAGAACAGTATTTTTTGGTAGAATGCGAAGTCTACAAATATTTTAAACTGGACATTGAGTACCAAAAAGTTCAAATCTGATCTATTATTAGTTCATATCTAAATATAAAAAAACCCTCATGGATTAAAATGAAAATTGAAGAAGGTCATTCATAAAATTTAATTACAAATTCTAATTTCTTGCACAAAAAGTTACACGTACTTTATACATCTGTAATGCATATAATGCATATTTTGTACTCGCAGGATTGAAAAGGATTATAGAATAACTTACGAGTACCATTTATGGAGCAAGGGCTACCTTCACTAATGCTGCTCCTTGGAGACTGGCTGTAGATTCTTGATGCTGTAAATGTGAAAATGTTTGTGAAGTTAAAATTTATAGTAAGCAGAATTGCGATAATATACCACTTTATTATCTATTTAGGGTAGTGTTATAGAAGCAACAGCATAAATCCTGAAATTAAAAAAACACATTATCCTTACTTGCACAATGAACAAATTTTGCATTTTAATAAGTATAAAACAATTATAATATAACCCGATTCCGAAGAATGTATCATTAAATCTGTTTAGTTGCTCTAAATAAAGCTGAATAGCAATACATTGCTACAAATTAGAAAATATATTTACTAGTATATATTCCTTTCACAAAACAGTTGTCATTCTGAGAAAAACCATTTGTGTATTCTTACAGCAGAGAATTTTTATGATTCAGAAAGAATAAATTTTAATTTCTTATATCACTTTCATATTTTATAAAAATATAGGGCTTTATTTGTTTTGAAACTGTACCTTCTTTCTTGCACAAAAAGAATGGGTGGACTTATCTGGCCAGCAAAAATGCCGTAAATTTAACTTTCATAATTTGTTTATTTTTTTCCATGATATAAACCCCCGATATCTTAACCGTGTATTCATGGTAGGGATGTGAACTTAAAACGCCCTTTTCGAGGTAAACTACAAAAATATTGAAGGCATGGTGCCTGAAGATTTCTTCAATATCAATAGATAATCAGGGTCACGCGTTTTTCATCGTCTGAATGCATTGTCAGCACATGTTTGTCGGCTGTACTTAAGAAAACTGTTGTTGTATATTGAACAAAATAATGTTATATTAAAAGGAGAAGAGCCGACAAAAGTGTGCTAGCTCATACTTAATTTAACAAAAAACATGTTCAAAACAAACTTCTCGCTTCCATTGAAATGTTTTCGATTGACCTGTTAAATATTATATAAATATTGCATGTAGTTGAGTGTGACATTGAAAACCGAGGCGCAGCCGAGGTTGACAATGGTTTTCGAGGGTTGAAAATTTTCAATGTTACACTCAACTACATGCAATATTTATTATATTATACTGAATGTTTTATACAAACACATATTACAGTGAACCGTGCGCACATAAATTCCGCGCAGTCGGTATTTTTTGGAATACCACCTGTCGTCAGGCAATGTTGACTGTTGCTACGCAGGAGGGCGTGGCTTCATTATTCAGCGGGTAGTAGTATATAAATATTGCATGTAGTTGAGTGTAACATTGAAAATTTGGATATGCACATGGATTCTTTCATACAATGTCAACCCGTGCACGCACCTGTCAAAGTCTATTCTTTTTAAAATGTGCATACATGTGCATACTTTAAAATCCTTGAGAAATATGTACATGTAATCATCATGGTACAAGTAATAAAGAACTATCTGTTGAGAAGTTTGGACTAAATTTAGGAATCGTATACGAAATAGACAATGCAACCTACTTGTGATGAACCACAGAGGAAATGTTATGCTTGATAAATACCAGTACTGTAACATATGGCACTTCCTGAGAGTTCTGTCAATTTTGTTTTTGACAATGATCTGTCCAATAAATTAACCAAAATTTTCAAGATTGGTCTATGATTCTGGTAAAGAGGAACTGCACGGCTAATCTCAAAAAGATTATCCACACACTTCAAAATCAGAAATTATCTAAGGGTATGGGACAGAAAATAAATTATGATTAAAGCAAGGCAAATAAACATAAACTGTATCACATAAAAGCAAGGTTGTACAAAATTATCACATATGTGCAAAACTTGTCCTCACTAAATTATATATCTTAATATATAAATGAAACATGACATTTTAGGTTTTAAATCTAAATCTCTCATAAATTCCCCCGTAGTGCTCAGGGATGTGACCTATGTGAGACTGCTCCATAGATTTTAAATATAATTTGATATACCAAACAACTGCATTTACTCGATACAATTATTTCATTATATTATATAATCATGACATATATAAAAAATATGGTAAACAGAGCATACAAAGAAGAGCATCATTTTGCAATTTAGAGGAAAAGCATCAACCGTCAATATTGTTTTCTTAATGTCAAATTGTACTTGGCAAAATAACACACACTTTTATTCTTATATACTGTAAAATCACATATTTTCATGGGGTCAAATTTTCTTGATTTGAAGAAAAACTTTAGGTTCATTGGGATTTGATTTCGTGAATGAAAATTTTTGAGTGGTTACGTATGTTACATTTTACCTTTCTTGGTGGACATGAATTCGTGGGTCTCTTCAGACCTCAAAAACAACGAAAATTAAACCCTCACGAAAATCTGTGATTTCACAGTACACATTTCATAATATATCTCTTCAGTCATACACCCTCTTGGATCCACCTCTGAAGCTGTAACTCCAACACACCACTGGCTCTCTTCTGATTCTTTAGATCCTCCTCTAGTTTGTCAAACTGATCTGAGATCCGAGGCTGATTTAGAGTCTTGTCCAGACTGTATCGTCCATATCTCCACACACTGACCTCAGACCCATTTACATAGTCCATCAAAGACACACTGACCTCAAGGTCACACATTGAATCCCTCACACTGACCTCAGGGTCATATATTGAGTCCCTCACACTGACCTCAGGGTCATATATTGAGTCCCCTAAATAATTCTTCCCCGTGATGCTAACTTCCTCCTTGAACTCATACATGCTCCATGGAGTCAGGTTTGTAACATCTGGAGAAAGAGTTTGATCTGCCTCTGTTCCACTCACTAAACTCTCAAGGTATTTGTCAAACTTTTGAGATTTCAGTTTCTCTTCTTCAATAGTTGTTGACAGAAGTTCAGATGCTTGCTTGGCCTCATGAACAGTCTGAGGCAGGGGGTACACAGTGTTAGACTTTTCCTTCTGTGGTTCACTGGAGGGTCTAGTCTTAGGGTTTCTGAGATTACTTCTGCGAGCTAACTCTTTAGCGGCTGCTCTGTATAATGTCTTCTCAAGAGAAACATTTCCTGAAAGAATTCAGAATAGGTATAACTACAGTATAACTGGAATTCATTTTTTTTATTTTTGTTTCACAAAAGAGTAAATATTTTGCAAAATGTATGTTTATTAATAGTATACACATGTTATTTTGATTTATCATATTTAAAGTTTTCCCTTGTTCATTTTCTGTTAAACTAAAAGCAAGTTTTCAGTTGTAGGTAGTAAATATACACTGCTGGATATAGCACAAGCACAATGTGATGAGTTTAATTTATTGTTTCAACATTACAATTTATATACTGACCTTCTCTGTCTTTTTCATTTTCTAGATACCGCCACTCAGCAGGAGGGACAAAGTCTAAGAGGGCATCCTTGTTGTACGCCAATAAAATTTCATCAAGGCCACTCTGTAAAATATTTACTAGCTCAATCACAAAAGCAGAATGAAGCCTTGTTATATTTATCATTTTGCCTTGTAATATTACATAAACCTTTACTTCAACAACATACCTTTACATTGTAAAATGTTAATTAAAATTAAATCAAGAAATTTCTTTATTATCTGACAGTGGAACAATGATAAAAATATGAATGAAAACCTCTGAATTTAAATCCATAAAGTCAGCTACAGTGATCTTGAATTCAACACAGGCCATAATGACATCAGTCCAGGGCATGTTGATGTAGGTTGGGTTACACTGACTGACCCCTGTACAAAGGTCACACGTATCCTCAAAGTCTAGACGAGTCTGTCGCAGCAGTACTCTAATTCTGGGAGATCAAAATATGAAATTTTACTATGAAGTATGGTTTCAGCAGGTAATTAAATAAGGTATGTGCATCCTCATTTTGCAGGTATGTTATAGCAGTTTGTAAACTTCCTTACAATATACCCAAATCGATGGAGATTTGGAAATTAATTTTAATTTGAACTTATGTATAACAATATGATGCTGACATTGAAAAAATAAATAAAGAGTCAACACATCTCTTTACAAGCTGATTTTCAATTCTTTAAAATCATTTATCATGTGATAAATCATGTGTCCAACATTTCTGATCATTAACTTTAAAATAGCAGACTTACTTAGACATGAGATCTACACACTCAGATGGTGGAAATCCATCAGTAATTCTCTGTACAAAAGCCCAAACATCACGACAGACTGTCGACCAATCATCATCCTCTTCTACACTGTATTCAAAACTCGGCAACTGAAGGTCATCCAGAAGGTCAGAAATCAAGGTCATGTGTTTGTCTGTATTCCAATACAAGGGAGGTAAGCCTGATTAAAAAAGAAACTCTTAACTCTTTTGACTAAAAAACCCACTGACTCTTAGTCAAGTGCAAACATGTACTATCAACAAGACTCAACTTCTTCAAAACAAAGCTTCAGAAAATTAGTCTAAAACATATCCTTTTTTGCTCACTTGTGTCCAATTGCTCAAGTGAGCTTTTAATATTGATACAAGTATCTAGCTTCTCTCCACACTGCTCAACGCGTTATCGGCTACTCGGTTGTTATCGGACACTCGGTGCAAGAAAAACAATGTTTAGAAAATGTAGGTAATTTTAAATTTCATATTTCAACGATAAATATGTATTTCAGCAAACAAAATTTGGGATCTATGACAGATAATTGATTTCAGCAGCAGAAAGCACAAACCAAATCACTCTATTTCAAAAGATCTACAGCTCTTTCAAATGATATTTTACAAAAATTTCGGAATATGTAATCACATTTTTACTTCTGTAGAATTAAAAATTAGTATATTCTATCAAACAAACTGGTCTATTTATTATATGGACAATGAGATACCTTTAGATCAGCAAACTGAGATGAAAAATCCAAATTAAGGGTTAGTAAACAGTCTTTTAAAATGTCTCTTTAGTTGAAAACATGTTATCGGCAACACGGTTGATGTTGCCGGATACTTCGGTTTTTGACAGGTGTATGTTATCGGAAACCCAGGTTAAAAAGTTTCATTTAGCTTCATAAATGGATTGGAAAAAGTCCATTATAATCTGCCAATCCTTGAAAATAGCAAAAGTAAAAGTTTGCTTTGATATGAATGTATATAGATAAAATTAATAATTATAAATTTATATTAGAACTACTCACCTGTTCAATCATTTTTCTTGTTTTTCCATTCAAAATAACCTCTTGGTAACCGCTTCAGGCGGTTTCAGACGTAAATATAATATATTTGATTAATCATAACAATTTTGCTTTAGACTTCCCATATACCAGATACGTGAATTTAAAAAAATGTTCAATTACCCCATGCTCCCCAGGGAACTAATTGTTTTGTTCAGTAATGTCAATTTATGATCACGTCACAGTTACACTTAAATCAGGTGTGGCTTAAGGGTCACCCTTATATGAAACAAGTGACCGTGACGTCAGGACTTATGTTGCTCCGCAGAAGAACCTTAACATATTTTTAGAAGCTTAAAATAGAATCACCCAGTTTTTAGGACTTTTTAAATACTTGATAATGTGATCTTGTGTCAATCAGACAGCTGTCAACATTAAAGAAAAATAATTCTTAATTTGGATATGTAATAGATTAAAGAGACTATCCTTTAACAAAAAAGTATGGTCCAGAAAAAAATATTTTAAAAAAATAATACATAAAACTAAGGGAGCCGACTGGAATTTTATGGTGTTTGAAACACTTTAATTTAAAAAGATATATAACTTAATTTCCAAACGCTAAAAATACCTACTAGTATTTAGGTGGAACTGATTGATTCACTCCAGTTCCTCGTTTGTTTCACCTTTTCTACAAACAGTTATTTGCGTTTTCAATTACAATGAGGGGGGGGGGGGGGTGCCAGAGATTTTTTGCTTTAGCAAACATCCAATAGCAATGCAAAATCTATGTCAGCCACACACACCCCCTCCACCCGAGCATTTAGCATTATCTACACATTGAATTTGAGCCCACTGCGGGATATGACCGTTCATAAGGGGGTTCTTATTCCTCCTTGGTACGTTAAACAACCTCCGGTGATTTAGAGATCCGTGTTTATATTTTTGTAATTTTTTAAAGTCAACCTCTATTATCCTCACAATTTTGAATTCTATGTCATAAATTTTGGTCTTACCACCTATTTGAAAATTCATCTAACCACCCTTGAGTTTAAATTCTTTAATTGCTTTATATGTATATACCAAACTTATAAATGTATTGGTGTTCTAAAGGTTGTGAATTTGATTCTTGGCGGCGATTGACCTTATTCGATAAAAATGGGTAGCAACAGTCATGCGCTCAGCACCTTGATTGTATGTTGTTTAATGCCCTCTTGAGAATGTTCCAGTCATATGGAGACGCCATCACTTGCCGGCGGAGAGCTTCAAAATTTGTTATATACTCAGCACCTAGGGCCATTGAGCAGTGAGGGATCTTTTTGTGCCAGCACCTACTGCGACGTCCCACTGTGGGATACGAACCAGCGACGTAAGGATCGACTCCTTACTTGGCGGCTCTAGAGCAGGCACTTTAACCACTGCGCCACGCGGGCGGCCTCGGTACCTTGAAATGAAATTTAAAACGTACTTAGTATACCATATTTTCGAACAGGTCAAAATCATGCAGAATTCAGTGAGAAATGCCAAAAATGCACTCATTTTTTAAAAGTTATAAATTCTTAAAAGAGGCAAATTCTAGCCAAAAATTAGAAATTTGTGCCAGCCACTTTAAATATTTAGGTTTCATACTGATTTCTGTCGTTTCTTTGTGTTTTTCCTTAATCTATGACAACCTTTGTTTCCGATAACCAAAACCGAGTTATCCGATAACAAAGTGCATTATTCAACCGCATTTCCGATAACAAACTGAAAGTTAAAATTGGACAATTTTTGCTCTTTAATTACATATTCGCAGGATTCTGTGGATGTCTTCTTGTGGACAATCATCAACACAAGGTAAATATAAGGATTTTGAAGAAAAAAAGTTATTTACAACAATGCCAATCGGAGAAAAACTTGCAAAATATAACAAATTTGACTTTTAAAGCCTTATAAAGGCTAACAAATCCTATACTAATGCGTATCGAGGCTTTATTTTGTATCCGTATTCATTTCTGTTTACAAAAAGCACAATGAATATTCTCTGTTTCTATTTCAGCAGAGTTTATTTAAAATAATTTACTAACCTGTTTAAAATTGATATCAACCGAGTGTCCGATAACAACCGAGTAGCCGATAACGCGTTGAGCAGTGTGCTCTCTGTCATTTGTGAAATGTTCATATTTACGTCTTCTCAAGAATCCTTGGATTAATTTCAGCAAATCTTGCCATAAATAATCTTAAGATTACAAATTAACTTTACAACTACAGCAAAGCCAAGAATAGTCAAAATTAAATACATATGCATTATGGAAGAGCCTTTTTCTGGTAATATACATGTAGATTCAAATTACTAATAGTTCAAACCATGACCTCCAGAGCTACAGCAGGGCCACATTGGATGATCAAAAGTTTAACATGGTAATATATAGGAAGATGAAACATCCTTGATATATGTAGATTGCAGTTTGCTTAAATTCCCCTCCCTTTTTGCTCTGGAAGGGGGGGACTGGAACTCTTACTTTTACATCTTTTCAATACTAAACTAATTCTGCTTTTCTCTTATCAAAGTGCTCAGGTGAGCAATGTGGCCAAGGGGTCTCTTGTTGTCTTATATCTTGTCTAGCCACTAACAACTTCTCTAGTATAAAGTCTTACTAAGACATTGAGAAGAAAAGGGGGAAAAACAGAAAAATATTTTTTTTCTTGTCTTTACAATCTATCTACAGAGATTTCATGTGAGTTCAGCACTGAATTTGTACAAACATAAATGTTATCTCGTGTATTTAAAATCAAATTGATGACAGAAAGTTGAAGCAGCTCTGACTTTCAGTACACACACATCACTTACCATGCATCTTAGAATGAGTGAATTCATTGACTGGCCAGGAATAACCAGTCAGTTCTGGGGATGTCAGCACTTGTTGTAAATAGACAATCACAGCATTATACAGGCTTATTATTGTGTTTGGGTCCTGAAAATATATTAAAGGAATTTAATAATTATCTATTGAAGACCTTAGAAAATTTAAGTTCTTATTAAATAACACAACCTCTCTTTCTTAAGCAAGTTTTCAGGTAACTTCTATCAAGAGTCAGATCAGAAAAGCTCAACTGAGCTTTCAGTTCACAGGATCGAGCTAAAAATGTAATTGTGTGTTAATGGAAAGGAAGAATACATTCAAAACAGGCAACAATGAATACAATTCCAGTTTAAGGTCCATGTTAGTATTCAGTAGATAGGCTGACCTGGTGTAGATATCCAGTGAGTTTCCTCTGTTTCAGGTTATACAACACTGGTCTGTAGAACTGCTCCTGTATACAGTCCTCCACCACAGTCCTACAATACTGGACCCTCAAACTGGGAGGTTCTGGGGAGTGTTCTGTCAGCCACCTCACACTCTCTGATAACTATATATAGAAACAAAGTCACACCCTCAAATCATAAGCAATCTATTTGTAAAATAGGAACTCACAAAGTTTATCCATTAGAAAGATATGGACCAAACATGAATAATAATTGGGTCAAGGTCACAACACACTCCAAGTCATAGACAATCTTTTTGATAAGCAATTCATGTAGATTCAAGTTTATCCACAAGAAGGATATAGATTGGACACAAAAAATGAAATTTTTCTTTCAGTGACAATGAACTTGGCCAAATGACCTTTGGTCAAGGTTATGACACACCGTCAGGTCATGAACAATCTTTGTGTGAAGTAGTGGATTCTAATGCTCCTCTGTAAGAAAGATATGGACCGGACAGATTTGCACACAGATAGTTAGACGGACAAGGTGATCCCTATATCCACCCCGTATTCGTCTTTACACCGGCTATCAATGTTGCTCAGGGTTTGTACTGAGAGCATATAAATACTGTTTTTGTTGCACACTGTTTTTATCGATGAAATTGGAAGATAACAAACAGCTCAAAATACATTGCAATTTGAAGCAGATTAACAACGGACATCTTAAAACTTTAAAGGAATGATCAGGTGCCATTGATGAGAAAGCATCTCCTGTCGACCGGTCACACCTACCGTGTGCTCCATGTAATTTAATGTTACCTATCAAACATCAAAACTCAATGTACAACAATTTATGTTAGCAGTTTTGTAGTCTGTATTATTTCTGGTTTCAGCTTTTTTAAAATGACCGCCCTTTTTTAAAAAACCATAAATTTCCCCTTTTTCTTCAGGGAGTGAAATTCTTCACTTGTTGACGACAAGTGGCAACAGTATATTGCGAGTAGACATGGTTGATCATAACGGGAGAACTACATACGCTGAATACAGTACCTTCTTGGTTGCAAATGCCAGCACCAATTACACAATCACAGCATATGGTTACTCAGGAACGGCAGGTTTGTTACTGTCGACTTTATTTTAGTTTTACGGTGTTATTGATGAGTTTGTTTGCGGATACTTTGCGGATGCTTAAAATTATCACGCAAGAAAATTGCTCAATCATAATTGTAAAACCGAAAGAAGACAGATTTTTCTTTATATCTACATTTTAACCTGACCTTTCGCTTTAAAAAAAGTTTTATCTATTAATAAGGATTTTCAGCATACCCCGTAACTCCCCAGATGTATAACTAAGCAACACAAAGTGAGAAAAACCATCTTCTTGAAAGATACGGTTCCTTCGGATGAGACCTTATAAACCGAGGCCCAGTGTCATTGCAGACGTTGGCATGAAAACGACCCTCCTGTGCAATGACCCTAAGTCCCAAGCAAAAGTCTAAATTTATTTGAAGCCCTTCACCTGTATATGGTGACGTCTCAACATGAGTGAAACATTCTTGAATGGGAGGTAAAACAGTCACAGTCACTCAGTCAATCACTAGCAAAGCGTTTTCAGTCTTACATAGAGAGCAAAGAGGAGCGAGAACCCTTGTCTAGCGAATTAGTGAGAAATTTTGCCATTCTGTGACGTGCTAAGCAAATTCGTTTTTTTTAGTTTTACAGCAATTACTTTATTTGAGGGGTATGTTTTTTTGTAGAAAGAAATTGGGGAAAAAAGATAAAGCATAAAACTGACTTAACAATAATTTATATATACAGCTAACAAAACGATTTATTTGAATATTCAGATATATATGTCAATATGTCTTGTATACCAGGATGACCAATTCCTTTCAGCTAGATAAATGATATTAACTGAGCAAAAAATGGGCTCAGTGCATCACATATGATATTGGATCTAGATGTATTATTTATTCAGAATCCAATTTTTGATATATCTATTTAGGTAACAATTAAACAATAATGTGTTGACCGATATCACTGTAGTCCTTAATCTATGTGTACACGTCTGTCTGTCAGTCTGTCTATCCTATTACAATAACTACAGTACATATGACAAGACGCTGTATCTGTATCTGTATCGCTTGGAATATAATGATTTTTATATTTTAAGGTGATGGCGAAGGAGCTACCTGGGACACATGGACTCAAATAACTAAATATTTGAGTAGATCAGAAATGAAGATCAGGAGAAACAAATGAGCGACCAAACGGAAACGTGAGACAGTGGACAGATTAACTTTGTTATCTAAATTGGTTAAGTTGCTTGAAAAAATTAAGTTTATTAAAACAAAGAAAACAATGTCTGGCTCTCTGATTCTTTTCACAATTTTTTGAATGATTTTTTATCTTTCATTTCTTGATATACCTGCAGCTCCTTGGAACAATAAAAACAAACGAAGCTGAATATCCTAAAATGAGTTCTCATCAGGTGTTACTTTATAAATTGTACTTTATACTTTGTACTTTATAGATGACTAAAATTTTTGTTATAAATGTGAGGATTAAAGAAAAAAACTTCTCCATGAATAATTGATACGTTGTATTTAAATAATAATGATTATTCCAAGTCATTATTGAAAAAGAGATTTTTAAAGTTATCGATATTCTTACGTTTTTACTGAATCATTTGCAAAGTGCATAGAAAATTATTATTCAAAGTTTTTTTCCGGGATGGGATGGGGACTTCAAGCCCATGAAAAAAATCTATGCATTTATATACATAATTTAAGTATGCTGCAAGCCTAAAACAAATGGAATGTTTTAAATGAGCTTTTGATGAATATATGAATTAGAAAAAACACAAAAACAAGATTTCGTGCCACATGATAAAATTTAATCTTTGTATAGAAGAGTAACATATCTCATGTGATACCCACGTGACTTGGTAGTGAAGGAGAATTATAAATCTATATATATAGTACATTGTATCGATGTAGCCCCGGTGGCTTAACTCTTGTTTTGTACTTCAAAACGTGCATCTTTTAAAAATACTTCATAAATATGAGAATCAGATTCCTAATATCCGCTTCAAAAATTAATCCCATAACCAACATCTAGGTACCTAAAAGTCTAATTTAACTAGGTTCAAAGGTTTATTGCACATATGGCAAAAAAGACAAAAATAACGCAATTCTTCTAGCGTTGAAATGTTATTAAAAGAGAGAATATGTACATAAGGCTGAGACTTTGATAGGGTTTCATACCTTTGACGAACTTGTTTGTTTTAAAAAGTACATATATAATATAATAGGGCGAGTAGATACCATTTATATAGAACAGTCAACTAAATATAAAATTTTATAAAACTAAACACTGTAAAACCAAACAAATCAAAATTGAGAGTACATGTACGTAGGTTCTTCGGATGAGACTGTTTAAACCGAGACTTTGTAGTGCCGAGTATAGGTGAACATTTGCAGCTATCAGTCGACAAGTGGTGGCGTCTCAATGTGAGTGACAAATGCTCGAGAGGGACGTTAAAAAAGAAGCAAACAAACAAAATAAGACAAAGTGGAGATGCTTTGTTTGGACATTTACCAGGACATTTTTTAACCCGGCGGAATAAAAAAATAGACCTCAACTCTGCAGAAATCTCAAAAAACAGAAATCATGTTTTCAGAAAGAGTGTTAAAAAATTGGATAAAGCCTAATTACAGGATAGTGTTTGTTTTTTCTCAAAGGTATTTCTTTTTTAACCGTCATTTGCGATATCGTATCACTTTAATATGCTTGGAGCGGCACTTCCCAACCAGCAGATAACCTTCCTCGTCAATATCCAAAGGGATAGGAGCGTCTAATCCACAATTGTCAACAAATTTCAGATACGAACCATTTTGATCTAGAATGTGCAAACAATTGTTCATATAATCAGTTACAATAATATTGCATAGAGCATCTGTAGTTATTTGGTCCGAGAGAAATAATATTTTGCGAATTATAACTTTTCCTTGGAACTTAAATCTGAATTTCCCTGCCTTGTCAACTACAATGACTGCAACAGCACTAGGATCGGAGATACAGACGTCTCCATTTTTGTTTTCTGTAACAAAATGAATAAATATTCCAAAATAAAATAAAGGTATCTATTAAACTGAATTTCTTGACTTATTATCAATTCCCCGCTTATCCTCGACTTATCACATCTGATAATCTTAACTTTCTTTGTAAACATATAAGTGACACAAACCAGAGGTCCGCCTTTTCTGTTTGCACTGAGTCCTTCGGTCAGCCAATCACGAATTGCTAGTAGATGTTTTGAAACACCCTCTCTTCCCCATGCTGTAGTATATTCCATGATCGACCATCGTAATAACACGTGGCGGAACTGGACATATTATTTCATTATCCTTTTTCATCGGTGGAATCAAATGTAAGTTGTAAATTACTTGTTTCCTGTCACATATCAACACACTAGATCCTTCACACACAATGCTGAAAATGTTCGTGGTCTTCGTATGAATCGTTTTTATAACTAAAGATTTGTTTAGCAATCCTGATCCATCATGGGAAACCGTGTCTTCTGCAGAATTATAATGGAGATCAACCTCAAGGCTTCCAAATCCACCATCCTGAACTTCTTGTACCAGACTAAAAAACTTCCCTTGGACAACAAGGGGAGATTTTATATTTGTTTTGAAAGTCACAGGAAAAACGGCAATTGATGAGGTATGCCTGGTCATCCTTTTTGAAGTTTAATATCATATTTAGCAATCTCCCATGCAAAGTTGACATTCTTTTCTCTCTCAAACACCTCTGCAATGGGTTCACGTGAAGATTTTTGACATAACGTATATGATATTTGCAGGATTGTTTCAAATTAAATTAATTGTTCTGGATTGATTTAATAAATATCTATCTCCAAACTAAGACACAAACATAGCAATTGAATTATAATGAATTAAAACAAACGTATTATATTTCTCGTGTTTATCACTGTGTTATACGCGATTCAAAGACAGAGGTGAATATATGAGCCGATGGAAGATTGATTGATTGTATAATGTTTAACGTCCCTCTTGAGAATTTTTCACTCATATGGAGACGTCACCGATGCCGGTGAAGGGCTTCAAATTTAGACCTATACTCGGCACTCAGGGCCATTGAGCAGTGAGGGAAGAGAGTATGCATTTAGTTGAAGATTTTCAAAGAAATACATTTTCTGGCGGCCACCAGAATTTTTTTTACCTGGCAACTATTATACCGGTACCTACCTCGGCTTCCGTTATTGTTTGTACAAAGAGTCATGATGACTTTCTCTTATTTTTCATTTAACATTTTTTTACTACATTGTAAAAAGTATTTACCCACATGATTATGATGGCTCTATGATAAACGCGATAACTGTATGTCTTCACTTACCAATGCAGCAATATACCCTTTTAACCTGCATATGGAGTTTATATCTCTCAGTTAATTCAATAGGCAAGAGATGCTCTACATGTGAACAATTTCTAAAGCAAGGTTGAACAGGTTGATGAAACAAGAACGTTGAAAGTAATCATTTCGTAAGTTAAGGTAGAATCTTGTCAGAAAAGTCTTTGTCACATGATTTTCAAACTTTTCAAAATTATAAATTAGTACTTGCTTAATTATCAATCAGTTAAAAGCTCATGATATGTTTTCATTGCTTTTAAATCTAGTACAGCCTGTGAAACTTGGTATGGTAATTACATACTGTGACTACACATGTTCAGGGGTACTTGTCACGAAGAGAAAATGAAAAATCACAGAAATAGCTCTTCAAACATCGTCGTTTATATACTTTATTAACTGAACAATATTAAGCAATATTTTTTCAAGAATAATTTCTTTTTTATTCAATTGACATAAAAGATAAGTATATATATATATATATATATATATATATATATATATATATATATATATATATATATATATATATATATATATATATATATATATATATATATATATATATATATATATATTTAAAAAAAAAATAGGCAAATGAATTCCATTTTTAGTCAATTTTCCACCCTTCATTTGTAAATATTTTTCAGAAGTCTTTGTCACAATGTTTCAATCTTTAATATAAAGAACATTCCCAAATGATTACAAAAAGGATTAAAATATATACCCTTCGCCTATTGCTAATGAGGTTATATTACCGATGCTAATATTCTTGACCTTTTTGTACCTATACAGAATTTGATTATTAATTGTATGTTTGGGGTTACTTCCAGATTAAAAATGATTACCAAAATTTGTACACTTTATTTTAAAATATCATATTTGATAGGAAAATTATAAACAAACACCAAGATTATAAATAAGTAACAAGTAATAATGACAAGGAATGCACATATATTCATGATAGATATCGCAAAAATGAATAAACGATCGCACGATCTACAACACGTACATATTTTACTTAGACACATTTCATCAATAGTTTGCGTTCCAAATAGCTACATACCAATCACATTATCACAGTAAGTTGTATACATTTTAATTTCATTACACAATATAGTCTTGGATTTGTCAACTTAATTAAGGTCAAGATCAAGTAAATGAAAGGTACCCACATGTTTCTCAAATTCCAGAAATATATTGTCATTACGCATTATAACCAAAAAATAAATTGAATTAAGATAATTTCGGCATGATTTTGAATTTCAAAATGTTATATTTTCTATCATTTCTATTGAAGCTGTTATGTACGGGAAAAAGTGACATTGAATGACATATGGGGTCATAATGGATCTAGCACAGGCTAAACACATTTACAAGTTATGATGTCGTAGGTTCTACGTAAAGTTCTATGGTCAATACAATGACCTGGTCAGCATTTACAATCTATCATATCAATGCTGACTGACGTTTTTCATACTAATTGTAAGCTATTGCTTACACACCCAATTGTCGACTGAATTTTCCGTTATTTCCTATAGAATCCGGATAGGGCCATGCAGTTCACTATAGCATCAACGCACCATCGAGTTTTAGGTTGATGGTGCGATTAGGCGATAATACGATGACGATAAAGCGATGGTGCGATTGTGCAATGACGATGATGCGATGGCGGGACAATGCGAAGACGATGATACAATGGAAAGGTGAAGCGATAGCGCGATCGATAACGCAATGATGCGAAAGCAATGACACGATAATGGCACGATGGTACGATGGCGATAAAGCGATATTCACTATCGCTCCATTGTGCAATCGCTGCATCGTTTTCGCATTATCGCGTCATTGCATTATCGCTATCGCGATATATCGCACCATTGCTCCATCGTTATCGCACCATCGTTTCATAGTTTAAACGCTTATACTCTGAAACACCCCGTACTAAAGTTTTAATATTTACAATTTCAGCCACGTGGTGTAGGTTGACCCATTCAAAGATAAAAGGGCAAATTAAAAGGCAAAAAGAAAAAAGAGAACCGATTTTTGCATGCCAAGGAGTTTGTTATCCATGACAATCGATTTATTATAGGTTACTGTGATACTATTGTAAGCTTCTGAAGATTGAAAATGAAAGCGATAAAGCTTAACTGAGGATTTTTGTGTTTTCTTTTTACTTTTTTAAATATATATATATATATATATATATATATATATATATATATATATATATATATATATATATATATATATATATATATATATATATATATATATATATATATATATATATATATATATATATATATAGAAAGCACAGAGAAATTCACTTTTACAAGGATACTCACTTCAGCCCCAGCCCGGGGTTGAACTCTCGACCTACGGAATCTGTCTCCTAGCAGTGCAGGAACAGCGCGTTATACTTGTATTGACCCATTCATTCTGAAATCAATATATGTAATTTATATTGATAATGATAAATTTAGGTAGGTGTACAAATCTGACTGAATAATGTTTTCTCCCATTAGTTTTGCTACATTCATAAGAAATTTAATTCTATGTTGTTCAAATGCTACTTTACAGAAAATGAATTGTCAATAGAAAATGAATATAAATTCATAACGACGATAAATCATTATTGTTAGATTAAACGAATAGTGTTATTATAAATCAAATTCTATAACGTATCACTTTAATCTGGTTGTAGCGGGACATCCCTACCAGAAGATCACCATTCTTGTCAATATCTAAAGGTATGGGAAAGTCTAATCCACAATTGTCCACACATTTAAGATAAAAGCCATTTTGATCAAGAATATGCAAACAGTTATTCATATAATCAGTAACAATAATATTACAAAGAGAGTCCGTGATGATTTGGTCAGGACAAAATACTGTTTTCCTAATTAAAACCTCTCCCTGGTACTTAAATTTAAATTTTCCCAATTTGTTGACTACAATGACTGCCTCAGCATTTGTGTCAGAAACACAGATGTCTTCATTTTTATTTTCTGCAACAAAGTGTGCGAATTTTCCATACTGAAACAAAGGTTTCTTTTTAGTAGCCTGAATTTCTTGTGTTATTATTTATTCCTTTCTCATCTTTGACATTTCACATCTAATAATCATAACTTCCTCTGAAAACATATTGGAGACACAAACCAGAAGTCCGCCTGTACTTGTTGCACAGAGTCCTTCGGTCCACCAATCACGTATTGCTAGAAGAAGTTTTGACACACCATCTTCCACACTGAAAACGCCCTCTCTTCCCCCGCTGTAATATATTCTATGATCGACCATCGTAATATCACGTGGCGCAACTGGACACATTATTTCATTATTTTTTTCATCGGTGATATCACCCAATAAATGAAAGTGGTATATAACTGGTGTCGTGTCACATATCCACACACTAGATCCTTCACACACAAAGCGGTAAATATTTTTGGTCTTCGCTTGAATCCTTTTAATAACTATAGCTTTGTTTAGCAATCCTGGTCCATCATGAGAGACCGTGTCTTCTGCAGAATTATTGTGGAAATCAAACTCAAGGTTTCCGAATACACCATCCTGAACTTCTTGTACCAGACTAAGAAACTTCCCTTGGACAAAAATGGTTGATCTTACATTATTTTGAAAGTCACTGGAAAAATGGCAATTAATGGGGTATGCCTGGTCATCCTTTTTGAAGTTTAATATCTTTAAAATATCATTTTCATTGTCTAACTGAATTATATCACAATTTTTCTGAAGCTCCTGTGATGCTTTAGAATAAGCTTCATCCACATGAAAATTCTGGTTTTGAAATTTTGATTGTATAATTTTCTTTTCAACATTCATTCGTTTTTGAAAACTAGTAAAGACTGTGTTAATGTTCTCGAGGATATTGTTTTTTAATTCCTCAGCTTTCTTTAACATTACATCAATTTTATAGTTTGCATCTGTATACTGCTTTTCCAGAGAGATGCTTTCTTTTAGCAGTTTTGGCATGATAGTTGATACTAAGATGCCATAATCTGCTAAAATTTGTTTTCTTTGCCTTTCTATGAATTCCTGCATGTAACCAAAAGCATGTTTAACATGGACTTTCGATGAACTCCAACATTTTAGACAAAGTGGGATGTTGCATTTTCTAAAGAAAGTATCAAGTTTGTAACAAGGGTGCTTGCTGCAGGATGGAATGACCATATTAAAGTTTTTGTATCTGTACAGAACTATGGAATGGTGGTGGTTTCTTGATTCATCTACATGCTGGCTTACATATTTTCCACAGAAACTATCCTGGCAAATTTCGCAAAGATACTGCATCCCCTGTGGACATTGTGAACATGTTTTAAGCCGTTGTATTAATATCATGATGGATTTTATTTATTGTTTTTGTTGCAAATCAATGATTGGCTAGCTGTTATAGGGCATTTTAAAAGTTTTTGTGACAGTGCATATATTTCGAAATCTATAAAGTTAAGAAAAAAAAAAAGATTTGGATAGACACTTACTTCATCATTTAATGATATAATTTAAGTACAGAACAGGTCTGGTACAATCACTAGATTTAGCTACGTAGCTTGATTTACCTACATAGCTTTATTTACCTACCTGAGGTAGCTTTATTTAGCTACCAACTCAATTTATTTCTATAGAAAAGCATTTTTCTCATGGTGTGCGGAAAATATCCTTTTGATGCAGTGATCATTTTAAACTTTGAACTCATCTGAAAACAACTCAGGAAAAAATCCCTCTTGGATAAATGTCTTTTTTTGCGCAATTGCAATCAAAGTTCTGAAAGTTTTGGGGCTATGTATGACAGTTAGAACAGCTACTCCTTGAATGAAATGACAAAGAAGTCCAGTTCCGGTTAACACGATAATAGGTCAGTAATCATTCAGCACAATGTGAAGTAATCATACTCAGTCATGCCTCACCGCACGCATGAGAGAGAAGACAGTAATCAAACAATGGAATTACATGTTTTGCTCTAAATTGTCCAAACGCAGCAATGTTTAAACTATCTCTGCTTTGGATTGTTTTTCTAAGCCTCCCTAGTATGAATATCAATAGTCTCTTAATTGCGATTTTTTGTCTCTTTTAGATAAAAAATAAAATTTTGAAAAGTTACATTGAAATAGCTAAATAAAGCTACCTGAGGTAGGTAAATAAAGCTACGTAGGTAATTCTACCTACGTAGCTAAATCTAGTGATTGTACTGGACCTGCAGAATACGTATACAGACCATCTATAAGTTATAGTCATGGTTAATGTTTAATAGTGAGTCAAATTCTAAGGTCAAAGTCAAAATTAATAATATGCAGGCAGGGGAAGACCATGTCATGAGAAATGCACAAGCAAAATATAAAAGCTCTACTACCAGTTGTTCAAAAGTTATTGCGAAGGTATGGTTTTTCAAAGGTAGGTAAAACTCCAAGGTCAAGGTCAAAAGGTAAAAAAAAATATTGGTATTCAAGGGAAGCTCTCGTCAAAGGAAATATAACTGTGAAAATGAAAGCCGTAGTGCTAACTGTTCAAAAGTTGTGGCCAAGTTTTTTAAAGGTTGTCAAATTGGAGGGTCGAGGTCAAAAATATTTATACCCATTACTTGTCATGATAAATATACGAGGGGTGATAAAAAATTTTGCGAACTTTCTCTAGATTTACAAAACTGCAGTTCAGATCAGAATGAAATTTGGCACACCTATAGTCATGCACATGTTCTATGAATAGCATATAAAAAGTAACGATTTTCTCCAATTTGTACAAGATTTCTGACGACAATAGACTTTTCAGACGCTCAATCATAAATTGGATTGACTACTGAAGTGAAGGGAGGGAGATGGTTAAAAATGACGTTTGTTTTGCTACGTAGCAAAGGCAAGCTGGGGAAGAGATGTGTCCTTTGTTGGGCAATTTGTTGTAAAAGATCGGGAATTAACAGCTAGAAAAATAGTTGAATATCTTAATAATGATATTATTATCAAATCCCTAAAACACCGTTTACTTTCGGCTTTAAACATATTAAATATGATTAAAAGAAACCCCCCATACTCTTTATCACTATCGAATATACGACGTTACACGGGTTGTGATTGTCACCAGGTTCTTTCTGGAAAAGAATATTCTTATCCTACCATTCTATTTCCGAGAATTTTCCACTTCTAACAAATGGACTGTTCTTGTTATAAAAAATTACTTGCATGGTAAGAAATAAAAGACTCGGGAAAATATTTTAGGGCCTACATTGTATGACCAGAATGGTTAAGAGCATGTCACGTGACCGCGTGGATCACGTGATTCGTACACGGGCGGAATGGTGGTAGATATGTATTAAAGTCAAAGATGGCTACTTTACAATATAATGAACAATGAAACCTAATTGTATTAGTTTTTGTGGAGGTTATTCAATTTGTTTGCGAACTTTTCGATCACCCCTGGTAAATGTGATTTACCGGTATGAATGCCCTATCCGAATTGTTCAAAAGTTATGGTCAAGGTTAGAGATGAGTAAAGTTTTGCAGAAGTGGGTCAAACTGATGGGTCAAGGTTATGAGTTCAAATTTAGTGGTAACCAACAAAAGGACCTGTCATTAAGAATATACATGTGAAATATGTGAGCCATAGCTCAAGCCAATCAAATATTATGGCCAAGTTTAAAGCCATTGCGGACAAACAGCTGAAAACAAACAGAGAGACAGACTAACAGAGTAAAAATTATTTACCCCCCCCCCCCCTTCAAATCTTCGATTATGTCGACATAAAACTGACATCTTTTTATATATAAAATTTATTTGTCACTTCATTTTTTCGTTAATCCATATTCTACATCATTATCAGATAAATGTCATATATACTATACGGTTTTTCGCGTAATGGAAATTTCTCGAAAATGGGATAGATTTGTACATTTTTAATTTTGCGTAAGTTGTTTTTAACGATTGCAATTTTTTTTCTTCAAATGGTAATGTTTTTATGTCATTTATAGCTAAAATAATTTCTGTGTGTTTTATATTTTGCTAATTGAAAATGATCGCAGAAAAAGTGAAAAATAGATTATCGCAAAAATACCCAGATATACGGTACTACATGTACTATGGCACACATTGCGTTATTCAAAGACAGGACTTGTCTCATTCAATATAACTGAAAAGTTATCGCCAAGGTTTTTTTTAAATGTGGGTCAAACTCAAAGATCAAGGTGAAAGTATCAAATTAAGGATATAAAGGGGGAGGCTTTGTCATAGGAAACACATATTTGAAATACATGTATAAAACTCCTACTCAGAGTACTAACTGTTCAAAAGTAATGGACAAGGTTAAAGTTTTTTTTTAAAAGTAGGTCAAACTCCATTACGGGCTTAACCTTACAATCTGGAGTAAGAAATCAACTGTAAAATGTTGAAAGATTTTGCAAATACTATGCAACTCTTCGGTGCACTTCAAACATCGTCTGTTTACACGCAAATGACCAGGGGCCCAAGCTAATTTCGAGTAAAAAAAGTAGGTCATTTGTTGAAATTGATATCAGAATGTCTCAAGAAGTATATGGAAATTCGGAATGAGCTTTGGTAGAAATAAAGATTGTTTATCTATAAATAGATTTGAATAGTAAGTAAAATTCTAAAGCATTTGATTAAAAAAATATTTCATTAGAGAAATTGGGTACCCAATGTAAGAGTTCAATACCTTTATCGTTTTTTACACACACACACACACACACACACACACACACACACACCCTCACACACACACACACACAATTCTTTTAAGCGATCCAAAGGTCTGTGATAGGGTCTAGTAACTAAATGTCAATCAATTTCAAGTACCCAAATGATGGACGTTAATTACGTGGGCCCTGAGGTCCAAGTAGAAAATATATATAAGCGAGCTACGTTAAATCGGATGTCATGGGCAACCATAAGGCTACGCATGCGCGAGAATACTAGAGAGTTCAGCCCTTGACAACTTGCCCGTAGTATAATACGCCCTATTTTAATTATTATAAGCCATTCATTTGCAAATCTCGCTTTTAAATTTGCATATAGTGTTTTGGTAAAATGGGAACCCTCCAATTTTGTCCATAAAAAAGATATGGACCAGACATAGATTATGAATTTTTTCTGTCTGTGTCCTTGAACTTGCACAAATGACCTTGGGTCAAAGTCATGACACCCCCTCAGGTCATAAGCAATCTTTGATTCAATGAGAACCTCCAAGTTTATCCATAAAAAAGATATGGACCAGGCAAAATCTATGAAATTTTTCCTTTCAGTGACCTGCAAAAATTACCTTTGGTCAAGGTCATGACACACTTTTAGGTTATGTGGAATCTTTGCGTGAAATAGGAACTAACCAAGTTTATCCATTAGAAACATATGGACCGGAAACGAATTATGAAAGTTTTATTCCAGTGACCTTGAATTTCTCCAAATGACCTTGGGTCAAGGTCATTACACACCCTTAAGTCATGAACATTTTTCTGTGCTATAGTATAATCTAATTTTCCTCTGTAAGAAGGATATGGACCTGACACGTTTGCACAGACAGACAGCTAGACGGACGAACGGACAGACAGACAAGCTGATTCCTATCCCCCAAACATTTCTTTTGCTGGGGGTATAATGACGTAATTTTTTCTGGCTAGTCAATGCATTATGACGTCACGAAATGAGTCAATTTCTTTATCTTCTGAAAAAGTCTACAAAAACGGCCAATTTTAAATTTTTTTTTCAATATATCATATAAAGCGGATCCTCTAATCTAAAATATGCAACTAGTAACGGATAGAACTGTTTCAGAGGATTAAAAAGACATGTTTTATTTTTTAGATCAGAGAGTGCTCTCATATAATTGTTCTTCACTGAAAGTACTAATATATACCTGTTAACCTTAAAATTAAAGAACATTGCAATTTCAATATAATTTCATAAAGCCAGTTCTCCAAGACCTGGACTTTTAGGAGAAAATTTTACATAAGAAATGAAAGCACTAATCTCTATTTCATTTCAGTGCTTCAAATGGAATATCAAGTGGTATATCTACAGAGTCATTTTATGCATGAAGTGAACCGAGCTCTTTTAAACTTAAAAAAAATTAACTCGATACTCCACACCATAACTCCACACCATTCCCCAGTCCATTCACATTCATTTACTTAAATAACTTTAATATAATATTTTTGATGGTTAGTGACGATACGTCCGGTAATCTTACTTATTATATAGCTTATAAATAGTTTATAATAAAAAATACTAAAAATCCAGGGAATTTTAACGTTCTTTATCTCAGTGTTTTATTGAACGCTTACTTATTTAACTTACGGATAACTTATGAGTATGCCGAAAACATTCCGAATACGAGCGTTCAATATCGAACGCTCCGTTGTAAACAATAAATGTCGTCTGGAAAACATCTGGGATGTAGGTTTATGATAGATAGTGGATTCTAAATAAGAATTGTTTATTTTCACGCAAAATCTATATTATTAATTCATATTAAATTTAGTACGTATTAGCCTCAATAATAACTGAAGAAGCAGATAATAACGCTTGGTATGGTCATTGAAATGATGCGATTGAACACTTGCAAAATAGCCGTTAATTTAGATACTGATATAGAAAATTCTTATTCATTAATTTTCATATTTTGAGTTATTTAGTTAAACTTATTTATATAAGTCGATGGGAAATGTTTTGGCTATATAATAAAGGAGTTACTGAACTTATATTAGTAAATATTAATGTTTGTACTCGTTGTCTGTACAAATACACTCACAAGCTCATGCATTTGTACAACCAACTCGTGGCAATATTCACCGATATAAGTTCAATAACCCTATAATATTATTGACTCAAATTTTTATCAATTTAGAAGTTAATGTAGTACAATGGACTTTAATTCCAGATAATTTATGATAATATTTACATAAATAAACTGCTGAAGAATACAATCTTATGATCCTAATACATGTAAGCTGATCTGTGGAGAACTACAATGTACATGTATCATGTTACATGTAATTCAACGCAAGGTCACATAGACCAAGATTAAAAAAGTCATCGTTCACAGTTTTATCAGCATCTCTGAATTTAACAGAGTTTCTTTATCAATTAGAAAACCATTAACAGCCGACTCTTTCTCTTGAATAATAATAATAATTATTGTATTCAACAGTTTCCAAACCTGTCTGTTGAGATTTACTTGTACAACGCAATTGCTGTCTCTGTAACATTTTTTTTAGAAGATTTTTTTTACGTCAGTGGATTTAGGTTGTTAACAAAACATGATTAAAATAAGTGCTCTTGAAACTAAACATCTTATAACAACATGTTCACTCATAAGTTGGCTATTTTTTATCATTTAAGCGACAAGTTTTCTCTTATGTGTAGATGCCATTTTACAAGTTCTAAGGACGTGTAGAAAACTCGTCATCACTAAAATTGATGACGTAATACGCGAGGAAATTAGGTAATTCCCCCACTAGATATACTCGTACACGTATGAAATCTAAACCTCCCTTTTTTGAAAGAACAGGGGATGATCTAGTCCAAAATATCTGACGTTTCCTGGCTTTTTTACGATTTTGATATTTTAGGTGCCATGAAAACGTCAAAACATGTGTAACGTTGAATATTGACCCGAGTTGAAAATTGACCCATTTTTCAACGTTGAATATTGAACCGGGGGTGTTTTTTCTCCGTTGAAAATTGAGACCAAATGTCGTTGAATTTATACCCGCGGTCATTTTTCAACAGCTGGACATTTTTTTGCTTATTCCTGATGACCTCAACAAGTTGAAAATTGACCCTGTTGAATATTGACCCCACCTCAGAGTTTGAACATTTCTTGAACTGGGAAGTTGTTTTACGGGATTTATCAGTATCTGTATATTTATAGTTCTGTTTCAATTTTTTCCCTTTTCAAGAATAATGGAAATAAACTTATCATCCCGTGTATATATGTACATTTTGATCAGTACATGATTTCCGTTATCTTCAAGCATGACAACTTTATTTTTTGACAATTATTATACACTT
The DNA here is from genome assembly GCA_003671525.1 of Saccostrea glomerata. Classification (NCBI taxonomy): domain Eukaryota; kingdom Metazoa; phylum Mollusca; class Bivalvia; order Ostreida; family Ostreidae; genus Saccostrea; species Saccostrea glomerata. The sequence goes on from PRKT01000414.1 coordinate 405,764, forward strand.
TCTAAAATCGATAGGCAAAACTATGAATGGGGCATAAAACAACAATTCTAGAAATTTGGTGAGTAGACAGTGAGCCCTATATGCATGTATATTGTTCAGGTGGGCAGAGCATCCCATTTAGTCAAATTCAGTATAAAAATTAACAAAATTAAAATTAATAAAAATGAAACGCATCGGCCAAAATGAAGGATATTCAATGTTATATTTTTGGAAAAGATCAATATGGCGACCATAGCTTGTAAGTAATGCTGACTTCAAACAAGGTTGATGAAATCCCTGTAACAAATTTATCTGTCAGTAGTCTGCCTCGGCTTAAAATTGATCGTTTTCGGAGCATAACCTTGAGAATGAGATTATTCTTATTCTAAAACGTATCATTCTTATACGATACAATGTGATTCCTATTCGATTAGTTGTTATTCATATTCAATAATTTGTAATGTGTATTCGATAAATAGCTATTCCCATTGGAGGAAATATGATGATATGATTCCTATATCATAATATATCATTCTTTTCGAAAACACGCGTTTCCTATTCGATGTCATTCATATTTGAAAACATGCGATTCCTATTCGCCAATTTTGTCATTCCTATTCGATAATTTTATCTTTCTTATTCGATATTTATTTGGTTTATATGCAATAAAGTTGTTGTTCGAAAACATACTAGCATCCATCTCTATTCGAAAAAAAATACGATTCCCATTCTATAAACATCCTATCTTATTGCATAATTTTATTTCTCCTATTCGATTTTTTTTTCTGATCCTTTTTCAATAATTGCATTCGGGAAATATGACAAAACTAGAACTGTTTGTAAATTCAATTAAACAGGAATGACGTGTTTAACATGATTATCGAATATAAATCATTTTATTATCGAATAGAAATGACAAAATTATCGAAAAGGAATCACATATTTTCGAATAGAGTAAGAACTTAAAGGTGATGAATTCTCGAACAGAAATAAAAAAAAATTTCGCATAAGAATAACAACTAATCGAATAGAAATCGTATTTTATCGAACAGGAATGACATGATTTAGAAAAAGAAAAACAAAATTTTTGAACAAGAAAAACAAAAAAGTATAATAATGCAACATTTTACCTGCCATACCATAAACAGGTGATAGCAAAATATTACTTTACAAATAATGAAAGTTCACTTTGGAAAAGATGAAGACGAAATCATTTCTTTTCCTATACAGTATAGTTTCAGTTGGCCTTCATCGTCCATAGTAAGTAAAACTTCCAAACTTGAAACAGTAGTGGCACATTCAATGGTGACTTTAATTTAAAGTTCACTGGGATATATCGAGTCGATATACCGATACCGTATGAACTAAAGTAACAACTGTTACTCGATCATACGTCATCGGTGTATCTAAATGTTAAGTTGAACCCCAAAGCAAGTGTTTTCTTCTTGTCATGTAAAGTTTTAAAAAAAACAAATATTCTGATTTTGCTTCATAGTAACATTAAAACAGGTCAACAGCCAATAAAGAAACACAATTAGTGCCCATCGGAAGTTATAAAGGAAGACTTGTCTCCGATTACTGCAAAAAACGGTGTAGATAAGGAAATTCAGCTAAGCATCCCTACCCCTCTTCCAGTTTCCGACTCCTATGGATTAAATCCATTGTGAAAACCAAGTCATAAATATTTGTTTTTATGCTGGTGAATTTGGAACCAGTTTCATGATTAAAATTCCACGACCCGGCTCAGTTTTCAACGGACTAGGGTATAAATTAAACACCTTTCGTCTCGGTATTCAACGTTGAAAAATGACCCCCGGGTCAACGTTACACCGGCGCCATAACGAAAACTGGGAAAACACCGCCTCCAAGCGGAGGCGGCATTCTCGAGTTGATTTTAGAAACTTGTGAACCGAATTAAATTTCAAAGTCACAAGTTATCAATAGTACAATACTTTTTGTACTTACCAATATCGTTTTATGGGAGAGAACTATCTAAGTTTTTGGAACTTGTGTCCAATCCCTTTGACATATTGTCAATAAAATATGTTCAAAAAACATCGTTTTATTGTTCATTTATAAAATACACAATCCATTGAAAACATTTTTCTTCCTTTCGTGCTTTTTAAAATCTTGAAAGTCCTGTAACGAACGTGGGGTGATATTTTCTTTTCATTGATGTTGGTGAGTACTAAAGGCATTGTGCAATTGATAAATTCTATTTTCGGTACATAGTTCCGTTCACAAGTATCAAAAATGAACTTCGATTAAAGTCGGCAAAATTTCCAGTTTTCGTAATCACGCTGCTCAACGCGTTATCGGCTACTCGGTTGTTATCGTACGTTCAATGGAGAACAATTTTTGACAGGTTAGTAAGTTATTGCAAATAAACTCTGTTAGAATAGAAACAGAGAATGTTTATATTTTGCTCTTTGTAAACAGAAATGAATACGGATACAAAATAAAGCCTCCATACGTATTATTATAGCACTTGCTAGCCTTGGGAAGACTTTAAAAGTCAAATTTGTTATATTTAGCAGGTTTTTCTACGATTGCCATTGCTCTATATTTATCTAGCGTTAATGTATGTGCAAACATGTAATTAAAGGGCAAGAATTGCCCGGCCTATTTTAACTTTCAGGATGTTATCGGAAATACGGTTGAATAATTTACTATGTTATCGGAAATTTCGGTTTTGGTTATCGGAAACAAAGATTATCATAGATTAGGGAAAAACTTAAAGAAACGACAGAAATCCGTACGAAACCTAAATATATAAAGTGGCGGGAATGCAATTCTAATTCTAGCTATTATTTGTCTCTTTTAAGAATATGTAACTTAAAAAAATAGGTGTGTTTGGCATTTTTCATAGAAATCTGTATGATCTTAACCTGTTCGAAAATATGGTATAAGTTTTAAATTTCATTTCAATGTTCCGAGGTCGCCCGCTTGGCGCAGCGGTTAGAGTGTCTGCTCTAGATTCATGAATCGAAGTAAGGAGTCGATCCTCACTGTGGGACGTCGCAGTAGGTGCCAGCACGAAAAAGATCCCTCCCAGCTCAATGGCCCTGAGTGCCGAGTATAGGACAAATTTTGTAGCTTTCCTCTGGCAAGTGGGGGCGTCTCCATATGAGTTAAAAATTCTCAAGAGGGACGTTAAACAACATACAATCAATCAAGGTGCCGAGCGCAAGGCTAAGGAGCAGTTGCTACCTATTTTGTAGAAATATGACGTTTTCTTGTATTTTTGTACTCTTGTGTCATAAATATTGACCTTTCTGCACTTAAAAAGGATAAGTAAGCACTGACAAACATCTGAATATAAAACTATTTTGCAAAAAACGGGTATTTTGTTTTGATTAGAAACAATTTAAGCAGAGAAATTTTCTTCTTCATTCCATTCAATCTGTTCACCCCCCCTTTCATTTCCCCGTCAACATCCAACACCTTTTAAAACCTGGGAATGAATTTATACAATAAAATCTACATGTACTATAAATCAATAAGCAAATATACACCTGTACATGTACATTTTAAATTTTTTTTTAGTTTTCTCCAAATCTATCAATGGTAATTATAAAATTAAACATATTTCCCTGATTTAAGCCGCTTTCTTTGCTGAATTATTCTGTCTCTTTTTGCACTAGAATATTATCGAGGAATTTTTTCTGTTTTTTGGCACTAGAATATTATCGAGGAATTTTTTCACAACAGAAATTGCTATGAATTATCAACCAAAGGAAGAGAATTCTAATATTAACAAACTCCAAAAATCAAATAAAACTGTTATTAATGAAAAATAAATTTTCTTTTTGTAAATTGTGTGCAAAATTGGCTTTCAACAATGTTATGCCTATATCACAGTTGCAAAAGTCAACAGGTAATAACAAACGTCGCTATTGTGACGTCACATAACGCTACCTTGACGTAGAACGACATAGATCCCCCCTTAAGGTCAAGATCTAGTAAAGGAAAGGTGCCTACAGATTTATCAAACTTGAGAAATAAATTCCTTTATTGATGCTTTATAACTATAGCTTGGTCAAATGAGGTGTTTCGGGGCATAATTTGTAGGTAAACAAGATGAAAAACTGTATTTTAAACTGTCATTTTCAATGAAAAATTAAGGAAATCAGTCATGAATTTGGAAGTCTTTTTTTCATATTCGACAAAGGAAATGTATCCAGATTGCCTACAGTCTCTCAGGAAATGGTAATTAGTATGTTCATGGCCTCTTCTTTAAATCAATATCAAATTTAATATAGGTATCCTGTTTACTTCTCATTTGATTTCAAATTGAATGTCGTGAAAATACCCTATTTTCTACATAAATTCTGCTAAAGCCGTAAAGTACGGGAAAAAGAAAGTTGAAATTGATCATGACGTCATAATGTATCTAGCGCAAAAAATAGTCTAAAGTTATTTACTAGATCCTGACCTTAAGCTTCTAAAAATAATGCTAACGTTCTTCTGCAGAGCAACAAAAGTGCTGACGTCACAATCACAGGATTTGTTTACATTACTGGACAAAAAAAACTTTTAGTCCTCCGGGGGTCATGGGGGAACTTGAACTTTCTTTTTCAAAAATAACGTTATATATCGGAAAACTAATTAAAAGCAATTGTTATGATAAATTAAACATATATGTTTTTGTCTGAAACCGCCTGAAGCTTATAGATGCTATCTTGAATGGAAAACAAGAAAAATGATTAAACAGATAGGTAGTTCTATTATGAATTTATAATTATTAATCGTATTTATATACATTTATATCAAAATAAACTTACGAACTTTACGGACAACCCTCGTAAATGGATAGCTAGAAAAAATCCAAAAATTACTTATAACGCATTACGTAAAACTTTGCTATTTTCAAGGATTGACAGATTATAATGGGCTTTTTCCAATTTATTTCTGAAGCTTAAGGAAACTTTTTAACCTGTGTTTCCGATAACTTACACCTTTCAAAAAACCGAATTATCTGGCTACATCAACCTTGTTGACGATAACATGTTTTCAACTAAAGAGACATTTCAAATGACTGTTAACTAAACCTTAATTTGGATTTTTAATCTCAATTTGCTGATCTTAAGGTATGTGATTATCCATAGAATAAAGAGACCAATTTGTTTAATAGAATAAACTAATTTTGAATTCTGCAGAAGTTAAAATGTGATGACCTATCCTGAATTTTTCTAAACATCCTTTGAAAGAACTGCAGATCTTTTAAAAGAGAGTGATTTGGTTTGTGCTTTCTGCTTCTGAAAGTATAATCAATTGTCTGTCATAGATCACAAACAGTGTTTGCTGAAAGACAAATTTATCGTTGAAATATGAAATTTAAAATTACCCACATGTTCTAAACATTGTTTTTTTTGAACCGAGTGTCCGATATAACAACTGAGTAGCCCATAACGCGTTGAGCAGTGTGGTAACGGCGCCGGTTCTGACGTTTTCCTTGCAGGTTAAATATCAAAATAGTAAAAAGGCCACTTAAACGTCAGATATTTCGGACTAGGGGTTATCATCATATCATGTCAGTTTCAAGGTCCAGAAACATACATCACCAAACTTGAAAATTTGAATTAGGTATCAATTATATACTAAGATTTTTGCATTCATATTTTAAAAAATCTAAGACTCCAAACCCCCAGTCCAAAAATTATATGTGTCCAAAATAGGCAGTATACTTGACCTTTCTATTGTAAAATTATCAAGCTTAATAAAGCAGCAAATCATCATATGACTCTCTCATAAAGTGCTCATAAATCAAATCATGATTTTTTTTGTATACAAACTTTGAACATCCCATGAGATACTTACCGTAGTTGCTCCCAATTTTCATGTATAATTAAATTGATTGACAATAAATGTATTGAGGTTTCGCACTTGTACTAGATAACTTGCCGATGACGCCCTCATTTAAGCTTGTTATCATGCTTTTAAAGTGATAGCTCTAGATATGAGTGAATAAACAACAGGGTGACTGAAAACACCAAATATAGTACTAAAGGACAAGATGCATCAGTATTGTTATCATTTCAACACAGATGAAAATTTCAGCTGAATTTGAAATATGGAAAAATAATACATAAAGATTGATTGATTGCATGTTGTTTAATGTCCCTCTCGAGAATTTTTCACTCATATGGAGACGCCACTTGCCATGCAGTAATAAAAAATTCATGAATTATCGGTCAAAGTCACACAAGATTTTGGTACAATGTTACTTGTTGATTAAAGATGAATTAAAATGTTTGATAGCAATATTGGAACACATATTCGGAATAATAGTTTCAATTTAATTCAAAATTTACGATGCGTTTCTTTTTCCTTTCAGTATAATGCAGGATTGCCTATGGTGGAGCATTTTCTTCATAATGGGAGGTACCGGGTTCGATTCGCATTCCAGCGCCGCAACAAGCCTAAGACGTTGAATGGTAATTTGTCTTCCTTTGCCAAACGCCCGGGACTTGAGGAAGATGTTACAGATCTTTGGAATGAGACTCTAAAAATCGATGTTTTGAGTCAATGTAGGTGTTAACACGATCAAGAACTTCACTGCTCAATAGATATCCTGAGTGCGGAGTACAGGTCTATATATGGCGTCCTTTACCGGTACATTGTTACGTCTGAGTGGAAATTCCTCAGAAGGGATGTAAATCAACAACAACAACCAATCAATTAATGCAAATATTACGATACAAAACATACATTTCAAAGATAGAGATCTGAATAACAGCATCATGTTAAATTATAAGCATTTGCTGTAATGAGAAATCACATTTTTTCACTTTTATCTGCCCGGCTTAGTGGATCAGCATTCTCTACAATATTAAAAGGTAATAGGCATTCTAGCTGAGGAAATGTAACGGAAAGTTGATTCATACATGTATATTAATTCTTATTTTATAGAGGAAGCATGTTCAGATTGCGACTGCTTATCTACCTCTGAAACCACTTCCGTAATTTACAACCTTGCAGTAGATGGCCAGCATGTCAAGGTGTTCTTTTGAACTGTCAAAATTACAAACTTCAACTGTTATAAAATTAACAATTCTACAAAATCAAATAATATTCTGGTAGAGGAAACAGTTTTAGGAATTGCTTTGATAAATCCAATTTCTTTCAGTGAATTCTATATATGAACTTGGGGTTTTAAATGAATGTTAAAGCGATATGAGCTGCAATTTTATGTTGGAATTTTTTGTCGAAAAATTAACGTTAATAAACTGTTGTTCATATATGCGAAGGAAGACCTATTTAAAAGCTTTGATTGAATCAAAATCACGTCATTGTCGTACTGTACAATAATGATTTCTTATATAAAACTGTAAATTGAATATAGTAATTTTTCTTCTGCTTTATTTTAGTGTAATTGATCATAAAGGTTTAAGTTAACTTACATACAAATCTGTCATAATAACGTATATTAACAGAAAACTAGAATTTTCACAAATGCAGCTCATATTGCATTAAGCTAGTTATTGTCAATGACGTTTAGAAATATCGAATTGGACAGTCAACATCGTATCTAAAAGATCAAGATGATAGCTATGAACAATTAAATAATGTCAGGATGTAATTATTGCAATTTAATGAAACCATGATGATATATTGTTGTGAATGACAGATAACACAGTTTATATATAATATGTTGTGAAAAAGTGATTTGTCAAGCGTTTGAAATATTTTTTTAAAAATCAAGACATGGTATGAAATATTGAGTATCTGTTCATCGAATCATCCCTGTTTTTATTCTACCGATGCAGGTTTTCCAGAGAATATATGCGGAACAGATCAAAAGATTTTAGTTGGCCATGGTCAAACTATGTGAAAGGTTTTGGATATCTGTTGCAAGTATTTTGGTTGGGTTAATTATAGCACACAAGATATATAAATCAAAATTTCAGTTCGATATGTACACTTTAAATACTGCCTATCAATTTTATGCAAGGGTGTGCACTGTGATTACTGTCTGTTTACATTGTGTTTGTTGCACACTGTTCTTCTCCAAAGAAAAAACAGAAGGAAAAAAAAGATAACAATCAGCAATCAAGTTCAAAAGTCCATTGCAACACTACAAATGGAGAGGTGGGAGTGGGGGGGGGGGTGTGGTCGGGTGGGTGGGGGCTGGATAGAGCAAATACAGACCTCTCAAATTTTAGAGGTGAGATTAGGTGCCATTGAGGAGTAATAATCCCATGTAAACCGGGCACACCCACTGTGTAATTTAATATTGTTTGCCTATCAAACAATTAAGTAATGACACAAAAACCAATGCAATGCCTTCATTTTATTGAAAGTAGCCCCAGCTTTCTTTTGAATAGCTTCTTTATGATTTATTCCTGAAAATTTTAATTTTTCTTCAGGGAGTGAAATTCGTCACTTGTTGACGACAATTGGCAACAGTGTATTGCGAGTAGACATGGTTGATCATAAAGGGAGAAAAACTTACGCTGAGTACAGTACCTTCTTGGTTGCAAATACCAGTACCAACTACACAATTACAGCAAATGGTTTGTCAGGAAAGGCAGGTTTGTTACTGTCTATTTTTTAAAAAGTTTTATTTGATCAATAAGTTAGCTTGCATGATACTTTGCCTATGCGTAAAATTGTCATGCAAGCAATTTGCTCAATCATCATTGTAAAACAGCGAAAAGACAATAATGTATTGATAAGGATTCTCAGCAAGATGTATAACTAAACAACATACAGTGAGAAAAAGCATGTTCCTGAAAGATACGGGTCCTTCGAATAAGACCCAAAACAAAACCGAGGCCCCGTTTCATGGCAGGCGTTGGCACAAAAAACCCTCCCACTGTGAAATGGTCATGAGTGCCAAGTAAAGGTCTAAATTTAAAGCCATTCACCGGTACATGGTGACGTCATTATACCGAACGAAAAATTCTCGAATGGGAGGTAAAACAGTAAATACAAACACTCAATCGATAGCAAATCAGTCCCATATAGGGAAAGCAGAGCAGACCGAAAATTCTTATTTAGCGAAGATGTAAGAAATTTCGCTGTTCTGTGACGTGAAATGCAAATTGCTAAATGAGGTTTACAGCTATTACTTTATTTGAGGTTTTTTTGTACAAAGACATTGGGAAAAAATATAAAGCATAAAACTGGCTTTAAAATGATTACTATATACAACTAATAAAATGATTTATTTATATATTCATTATTCAGATATATTGGCAAAATATATAGTATACCATGTTTAAAAAAATAACCTTTCAAAAAAAATTATAAAAGCTGAGCAAAAAATAGGCTCAGTGCACTCATATGATGTTAGATTTAGATGTATATTCTATTTAGAATCCAATTTTTTGTATATTTTCTTCGCTAGGTAACAACCAAGCAATAACGTGTGGATGATATATAACACAAGACCGATATCACTGCAGTCCATAATCTATTTGTACACGTCTGTCTGTCTGTCAGTCAGTCAGTCTGTCTATTACAAAAACTACAGTACATATGACAAGACATGTATTGCTTGAGAATGTAATTATTTTTATATTTTAAGGTGATGGCGAAGGAGCTACCTGGGACACATGGACTCAAATAACTAAATATTTGAGTAGATCAGAAATGAAGATCAGGACAGACAACTGAGCGACCAAACGGAAAAGGGAGACGGTGGATAGGTTAACTTTGTTTGCTAAATTGGTTTTAAATTAGTTGCTTGAGAAAATTAAGTTTTTAAAACGAAGAAAACATTGTATGGCTCTACTATTCTCTTAACCATGTCTTGAATATTATTTTTTATCTTTCATCTCTTGATATACCTGCAGCTCCTTGGAGCAATAAAAACAAACGAAGTTGAATATCCAAAAATGAGTTCTCATCAATGCAAATGTGTTACTTTATAATTTGTACTTTATAATTTGTACTGTATAGATTACTAAAATATTTGTTGTGAATTGAAAGATTAAACAAAAATTCTCCCGGAATACTTGGTGGTTTGTATTTAAATAACAACAATTATTCCAAGCCATTATTGAAAAGAGATTTTTTTAGAGTTATCAACATTCTTACGTTTTTAATGAATCATTTGCTAATTGCATAGAAAATTAATATTTAATTTTTTTCCAGGATTGGGTGGGGACTTCAAACCCACAAAATAAATAAATGCATTTATACGAATATTTTAAGTATGCAACAAGCCTACAACAAATGGAATGTTTTAATTATCTTTTGAAGAGTATTTTTTTTTAGAAAAACACAAAGGCAAGATTTTGTGACACTTGATTAAATTTAACCTTTGTATAGAAATTTGAATATAATTTTACATTTTGAAATTCACATTTAATAAAGGATTATAAATATGCTAATAATAAACATCAATGAAACCATTTTTATTTAAATATTAGCGTTTCCACGAACTTAACCGGTGTAAAGACGAATAATGACCCCCATCGAATAATGACCGGGGGTCATTTTTCGACAGCGAAAATGACCCCCGGTCATTATTTGACGTAGAAAAATGACCCTTTTGCCCGTAGAAAAAGTGTCACCACCCTAAAAATTTGCAGAACCCACGTGAAGAAAAATGACCCCCGTATAAAAATTACCCCCTGTAGATTTAAGCTAGAATTTTTAGGGGGCAAAAAAAAAATTAGATAAAGAAGCATATTGGCCAAAATGCTCACCTGAGCTTATTGGGAATAAACTGATGATATCTTGATCTCATAACATTACACAATTAAAGCTATATTTTAAGGTCAATGCAATGATTCAGAATCTAAAGGAGTAAAAGATTTATCAAGCCTTAAGGGTTAGGTAAACATTGTTTTTTGATGGTGGAAATCATCGAACTGACAGAAAAAATCAGCAGTATTATATATTATTATATCCTCCGCTTGAAAAGAGGGAGGGTATATAGTGATCGAGATGTCCGTCCGTCCGTCTGTTACGCTTTGAGGTATCCATCTCTTATCCGCAAATCCTCATATATAATCAAAGTACTGAGAGTACTGATAGGCGGAAGCATGTTTGCAAGTTCTCATGTGCAAAACTTTAATGACACATATTTGAAGCATAATCTTTTTTAAAGGGGGGGGGGGGGTGATAAATACTTTGGATTGTAGTATTGAAACTAAGGAACAAGAATAAACAATATGTCTCGCTTTTGATGTGGATACATGAGAATAAGTCACGTCAATAGCAATATGAACATTTTAACATTAAATATATCCCTGCTTGAAAAGTGGGAGGGTATACTGTAATCGGTATGTCCGTCCGTACGTACGTCTAGCTGTCCGTTCGTCCGTCTGTTACGCTTAGGGGTACTCATATCTTATCCGCAATTCCTCTTATCACCCATTCTCAATATAAGGGCTCAAATAATGTCGCCTTATTTTCTTTTAGAAGAAGTACCACTGATGTAATTTTTATATCAACATTATAAATAGTCATATAACAATGAATAAGAATTCATTTAATTATCGATCTGAAAGGGTATTTAAGGAGTTCCAAATTCAAATATAGTAGCCTATTTGAAATGTACGTTACTGTCGCCGAGGCAAATATTATGCTGAATCCGTTTAAGTTTTGTGTGAATTATTTAAGGAATGAAGCTTATTTCAACTTTTGTTATACGATATACATGTAACATAACTTGGGACAATTTAATCTTTATAAACCACAAAGCAGTTTATAGATAAGCGTAAACTGTCCAAGGTTATATCGTTTAACATATATAACATAAGTTGAAAAAAGCTTCATTCCTTATAATTTTTTTCAATGTAGACAATGAGACTTTTCCTCCGGAAAAAAGGCTTCAAATATAGCATATTTTAAAAGTAACGTCAAAAGGAGTAATACGTTTTTTGATGTTATACAAAATGGATAAAGTCTTTTAACTAATCAAATGACGTGTTACAACTCAAATTAAATTATTGTTGTGTAAATTGGAACTCTAACAAAACTTAAAACATTCCTTAATTACACTTAATGCTATGATTAATTTTTGAAAGTGCTTATTTGCAAAATGACTTTTCAAATATCAAAATTTAAATTTAATAGTAATTCTTGGTGAATGATGTGTGTAATTGAAAATATATTGGAAATTTATGCTAAGCTCAAACTCAAAAAAATAGCATTTGATTGGCACATAGGTATATTTTTAAAGAAAAGGTCAATCAGGTTCTACGTAACCTGCACTATTAATAACATGCAGCTTAGTCTGTGTGATAATCTGTAAATTAAAAAATAATTTTACTTTCTATAAAATACCATGTTACAATTATCAGCACTTATTTTGCTCAAAGGCTTACTTCAACAGAGTATGTATTTTAAAGTATGTAATATTGAATGACTTCCTTGTATGAAATAGAATATTTCTAAATTACTGAATACAATTTCAGATAACTTGTAAAGAAAAGGTTAAAAACGGTGCAAAATAATTGAATTTTTTTCTATTATAAAATAATGAAATATATCAATAAAACACAATTGTATCAAATTTTAATCAAAGTTAATGTGTTATTGGATAAGTCAATCCTTTTTCAGATTTTTCAAAAGCTATGGAACTGTCTTGCGTGGATCACATCTGATCACATCCTGGGTAGTGATTGCCACTGAAGCGATGGGTCCACAAGAGATTTAGATGTAAATTTATAACTTTTTCAATTTATATATATAAATGAGGACCCTAAGTTTTGATGACCAGATAGAGTGAGGCATTCCATTTCTGCCAGCTCCTTGGACTGACCACAGTAGAAAACGATGTGGCTTAGAGAAGTCAACATTTATGGAACTGGAAGAAAACTGGTGTTTACAGCTGTCATCCATCCAGGGTAGCCCGCATTGTGCAGTGGTTAGAGCATCTGCTCTAGAGTTGCGAAGTAAGGAGACAATCCTCATGTTGCGGGTTTGAATCTCACTGTTGGACATGAAGACCGGTCCTTCAGATGAGACCGTATAAACCAAGGCCCCGTGTCGCATTATGTGCTGGCACGAAAAAGATCCCTCCCTGCTCAATGTCCCTGAGTGGTGTAGAAGAAAATTACAGTTGCAAAATATTTCAAATAATATGAACACTTTTAAAGGAAAAAATGTGTTACAATGTGGCTTAAAGTAATTTATTTAGTATTTTTATCGAAGAGTTGTTAAATAGTGTACGTATTGATATAAAAAAATATCAAACTCTTTGATTCCAGGTAAGGAAAAATGAGCACCATCAAAGTTAAAAATTAGGAATTTGTAAGTCTGCCACAGATAACTTATATTTTCTATCAAAATTTTAATTATCACCAATGAAACACAAAGAAAATTGGACACATCAAATCGATATGAATGACCTTGTTTTAGAACCTACTAGTACGAGGGGTGATCAAAAAGTTCGCGAACTATCTCTATATCTACAAAACCACAATTCAGATTAGAAACAAATTTTGTACACATATAGTCAAACACAAGTTCTATAAATAGCATATGCTGAATAAAGTTTTGATCCTTGTTTGTGACGTTACATTGTGAAAATGACGTCACAATGCAGGTCACTTGTGACGAAAAATGGTTGTCTCAGTGGAACTCGTTCAACAAACGACTGTAATATTTATGGTATATCTTAGAAATGCCTTTGAAGTAGAGTATAAGAATTTTTTCACAGTTTATTAAGACAAATGACTTCCCATAATTCCAATCAATGATTGTATAGATCGTTTTAATGAAGGAAGGCAGATGGTTAAATATGAGACTTGTTATAATGCCCGATGAAAGCAAGTTTGAAAGATATGTTTTCAATTAAGCAATATGCTATCAAAGACCTTCAATTTACACTTTGAAAAATACTTGAATATTTCAACAATAATATAATTATCAAATACCTAAGATATCGTTTACTTTTTGATCACCCCTCGTATACTGTGTCAAATAAACAATTTTCATTACAGCGGAGAAACATTTGAAAAGGAATGAAATCATTCAGAGTGGGTTAGGAGATTTACCGAATAAAGATAACTTTTTTTTCTATTTGCCAATATTGTCAAAAATACAATTTTACAGAGTAAAGAAAAAAAATCAACATAATTAAATATTTTAGACCATCTTAATTTAAAATGACGTTTGGTGGTCTTCCCAACTCAGGGAAACATTATTGGGTCCATATTTATATGTAAGAAAAAAAATCCTTAAAATTTAAACTTATTTGTTGACGGAAGAAAAAGAAAAAAATATCGTATAATGGGATATGTAAAAAAAAATGAGTCGGCCATTTCTAGGCAGTAGATCGGGAGAGAGGGCAAACAAATATTTTTATAACAAGTGGACTTATAAGGCTAGCACATGTGCCATCACATATTTAGTAATGCAAAATTTTTGAAACTTTGACACTATTTTGAAAAACAAACATAGGATTTTCGGGAAGGGGTGTGTAGCCTCTCACTTTTTTTGCGAAGATAAACATAGTGTAAGCTTCCTTGGCACCCTGTCAAATGCCAATCAGCTCACAATGTTTCCATCCCGTGTAAATTCAATAAATTATATTTTTATCAGGACTACTCATGACATCCGTCCACATATAAAAAAAAGGGGGGGGGGCATCCTCAGCCCGTCACATGTATTTAAACACCCTTAATAATTTACTTCACATCCTTGTAAATCATAACCAAGTTCCATTTTTTCGTTTCACATATTTCATTTAATAAAGACTTCAAAGTTCAATGAAATATAACAAAACAGTCAGTACATCTATGAGTATATAAAGTCCTAGCTTAACATCTCTGGCCTAATAAAACACAGTGGATTGCGGTGTCCGTGCGGTGGAGAAATTATACACTACTTAATTTGTATTAGTTTACATTATTTTCTTTTACCTAAGTCACTAGTAATTTACAGTCAGTGATGTTAATGACGTAATATGATCTGATCGTTACGATCGTTGTGATGAAACTGACGTTCGCTGCTCGTATATATAACCTTCTATAAATGGTCACGTGATCACAACAACCAATGAATAATTGTCCTTTCTGGAGCAACTCGGAACTACTTTACATACATATTGTGTAATACAATGAAAATAACATCGCTCAAAATGTCCTTTCTACATGTAAAGTGGGAGCTATAAATTCTATTCGATATACATAATAAAACAAATTCAACAAACAATCTGTAATAAAACGGACACACACAATCCATGGCGTAGTAATACCGAACAATAATGCAAACACTTAAGTATTACGCTACACATTCAAGTTCCAAAATATTTCGTCAAATAAAACATAATTAATGGCAATACTGCAATAAAATAACATTCAAGTATCAATTATGAATATTTGAGGATACGGACAGTGTTATTTCGATCGTATCAATTGTAAAACAATAATGTTTACGTCACATGACTACTTCCTTCGTAAGAAAGATGGCAGGCGCCCAATTTACAACACATGTGATAATGCTGAAATAAGTAAGTAAATTACAGTCGTAATATGGTAGATAATGATGAAAAACTGACATACAACATCTCAGTATCACTGTCCCTTACTGTCTGTTCAACAATATCTCGCTAGATCGTCTAGTAACACAAAAACAGCATTTGTTTACATTAATACAATGTCGAAGTGCAATGTGTATTGCATCAATAATTCAAGTAAACAATAAGATAATGAAATAACATCAACAATAAAACATTTCTTATAGATTTACAACTGGATGCTACTTTACTTCACTTACAAACACTCCACAATCAGCCTGAGATTAATTAATATGCAATATTCTAAAGTCCAACCCCCATGCATATTACAATAGCATATGCAATGGACCTTTCTTTGCAAACATTGTGCTCGCTTCTAAATTTCAAATATTTAATCAAGCTTCGTATCATGCCTATGTTCAATGAGTGAGAGCTTACAACGTTGTCAATATAATGAGACATAATGTATTATTATGTCCAAACATTACTCCATACAATATGTGGGTCATTGCAAACAATCTAGCTATTTATGTGAGGTGCCTGAAGGAAATCCTATAACTGCCTTCTAAACAAAATAGACATATGTACCAACTTTTCGAATGTAAGACATGTAATTACAATTTGTTTTTCATGCACCGAATATTGTTTAACATTTTCAAATTAAATGCTAAAGTACTTCATATATATGAGAATCACATTCCTAATTCCCGCTTCAAAAATGAATTCCATACACAACACGTAGGTACCTAAAATTCTAATTTAATACGCATACAACAATTCACTATACCAGTACACTTGTGCTAGGTTCAAAGATTTATTGCTTATGTATATATAAAAGACAAAAATAAGGCAATTCTTGTAGCATTGATACCCTTTTGAACACATGTTATTGAAAGAAAGAATATGTACATAAGGCTGAGACTTTGACGGGGTTTCATATCTTTGATGAACTTGTTTATTTTAAAAAGTACATGCATGAAATGCCGAGTAGATACCATTTATATACAGCAGTCAACTAAACATAAAATTTCATAAAACTATACACTGTAAAACCAACACTGTAGCATCAAATATGAGAGTAGAGGCCGGTGTAAAGACGAATAATGACCCCCATCGAATAATGACCGGGGTTCATTTTTCGACAGCGAAAAATGACCCCCGGTCATTATTCGACGTAGAAAAATAACCCTTTTGCCCGTAGAAAAAGTGTCACTTCCCTAAAAATTTGCAGAACCCACGTGAAGAAAAATGACCCCCGTAGAAAAATGACCCCCTGTAGATTAAAGCTAAAATTTTTAGGGGGCAAAAAAAAATTGGATAAAGAAGCATATTGGCCAAAATGCTCACCTGAGCTTATTGGGAATAAACTGATGATATGTTGATCTCATAACATTATACAATTATAGCTATATTTTAAGGTAAATGCAATGATTCAGAATCTAAAGGAGTAAAAGATTTATCAAGCCTTAAGGGTTAGGTAAACATTGTTTTTTGATGGTGGAAATCATCGAACTGACAGAAAAAATCAGCAGTATTATATATTATTATATCCTCCGCTTGAAAAGCGGGAGGGTATATAGTGATTGGGATGTCCGTCCGTCCGTCTGTTACGCTTTGAGGTATCCATCTCTTATCCGCAAATCCTCATATATAAAAAGATGTGTTTGTGAAACAGCTATGCCCCTGTATGGCAACATAGCGAAGATTAAACTTTTCTTAAATGCAATTTAAATATATTGTTACCCAAAGTAGGGTCTTCTCACAAGAAATACAACTGCAAAATAGGAAAGCCCTAGCACCACTTGTTCAAAAGTAATGGCTAAGGATAAGTTTTTGAAAGGTAGGTCAAACTCAAAGGTCAAAGTTGATGATTTCTTAAGAAAATGTTTAATGTAACAAGGATTACATATGTGAAGTATGAATACCCTAGCCCTTACCGTTCAAAAGTTATGGCCAAGGTAAAAAAAAATCATAAGTACGGAAAACTCCAAGGTCAAGGTCAAAAGGTCAAGGTTTTTAGTATCCAATGAAAGGTAATGCCAAAAAACTACATATTTGAAGTATGAGAGTACTAGTATCTACCGTTTAAAAGTTATGGCCAAAGTAAAAATTTGGCATTTTTGTGTAAAATGGGATAAACTCCAAGGTAAAGGTCAAAAGGTCAAATTTGGTGGTACCCAAAGTAAGGTCTTGTCACAAGGAATATACATATTAAATATGAAAGTCATAGCTCCAATAAATGAAAAGTTATGGTAAAGGTTAAGGTTTTTGCGGACAAACAAACCGCCAGATAGACAGACGGACATACAGACGAACACGATAAAACTATATACCCCCGAATCTTCGACTACGGGGACATAAAAAGAAATGGTCTTCAATTAACTTTTCATATTAATATACATTATAAAGAAGACGTTACAACAATGAAAATGTTTGTTCTGATTTTCGTATTAAATTCTCTGAAAAATATACTCAGAACTGAGTAAAAGGGTGGAGTAAAACAAGAATTAAGGTAGAACCTATGTCGGAAAAGTCTTTGTCACAAGATTTTCAAACTTTTCAAAATGATAAATTAGTACTTGCTTATCAATCAGTTAAGATATCATGATATGTTTCCTTTTTTTTTAATCTAGAACAGGCTGTGAAACTTGGTAGGGTATTTACATACTGCGACTTCACATTTTCAAATATTTTTAGGGGTACTTGTCATAAAGGGAATATGAAAAATCACAAAAATACTTCTTCAAACATCGTCGCTTATAAACTTTTTTAACTGAATAATATTAAACAATATTTTATCAAGAATAATTTCTTTTTTATTCAATTAACATAAAAGATAAGTCCACCATTAAAAAAAATAGTCAAATGAACTCTATTATTTTTAGTCAATTATTCACCCTATATTTGTAAATATTTTTTAGACGTCTTTGTCACAATGTTTTCAATCTTCAATATGATGAAGAACAGAAGAACATAGCCAAATGATTACAAAAAATGATTAAAATATATACCTTTCCCCTCTAACTAATGAAAGATAGGCTATTTACCGATACTATTGACCTTTTTGCACTTACACGGGATTTAATAATTAAATGACTGTTTGGGGTTACTTTCAGATTAAATATTTATCAGAAATTGTACTTTTTCTTTAAAAAGATCATATTTAATAGAAAAATTGTAATCAAACACCAAAAATATGAATAGGTAACAAATAATTGTTAAAAGGAATGCACATCATTTCATTATAGATATCACAAAAATGTACACACGATCAAACGATCTACAACACGTACATCTTTGACTTAGACACTTTTCAACAAGATATTACACTATATAGCTGGCAACTAAAGATTTCTTACGATTTATGCATTCCTTCAAAATGGTTACATACCATTCAAATTATTACGAAAGTTGTATGTACATTGTAATTTCATTACACTAGATAGTCTTGGGTTTGTCAACTTCAGGTCTAGATCTAGTAAATAAAAGGTGCCTACATATTTTCTCTTATTCCAGAAATATATTGCCATTAAGCATTATAAACCAAAAAATATATGAATTGAATCAAGATTATGTTGGCATGATTGAATTCTGTGAATTTCAAAATGCAGTATTTTCTACCATTTTTATTGAAGCTGTCAAGTACGGGAAAAAGTGGCATTGAATTAATTATGACGTCTTAATGGGTTAGCACAGGTTTAACACATTTACAAGTTATGATGTCATACGAAGTAGGTTCTACGTTAAAAGAAATGTAATGAATACTGTGTGCTAAATCAAAAGTTTATGTCTACATGTATAGTTTTTGCATTAGAATGACTGTGTATTTTACACTAGCCCATAGTTTACAGAGCATATTTTTAGGTCTTATACTTACCCCACCCCCTTTCTTATTTAGGAGGAAGTCGATATTGAAAAAAAAAAAAAAAAACCACCCTACCTTTATTTTTCTATAAGAAAGGAATTAAAAATAAGCTAAAAATAATCTACTATTCTACTAATTTTTAACTGTTACTTTGCCACAATACTTTCAAGTATACCTCCACCAACATTTAAAGTATGCTTTAATCATGGCGAAGTAAATTATGATATGATAGTACTTGTGTGAAGGCTTAACTTCATTTCAATATTTTATCTAGAGCCTCTTTCAGAATTATTGAAAGGTATAGAGTTTTATTTATATTTCTGCTTTTCATTTATTATTATTTTTTTTGTTTTGATTTAACGTAATGTTCTTTTTTTTTGGGGGGGGGGGATAAAAATTTCTTCCTCTTTCATTGTCAAATAGGATTTGCCAAACTTAAACAAACTAAAAGTTGAAATGACGGAAAATTTAATTTTTCCTATTAAAGAGTATTTAAACCTGATTTTTGCATGGTTTGATTTCTAAAAACAAGTGGAATATCATTCTTTAAGCAAACATTATAAGGAGGAATATTAAAAAGAAATTTTATTTACTTGACAATTAAAGAATCTCTTTTCAAACACAATTTTAGTATTGAAAGACTACGTGAATCTCTTAATTATTTCATACGACTTTTTGTATTTTTCTGGTTACAGAAAATGTAAAAATTAGTTTCGCTGTAAAAAAGATATCAAAGAGTGTATATTTTGTATCCCTTTAAAGGGGGTCATTTTTCAATGGGGGTCATTATTTTATAGGACTAACATATAAAATAATGACCCTCTAGGACCCTTTTTCTACAAAAAATGAATTTTTTCTACGGGTGGGGGTCATTTTTTGTCTTTGAAAAATGACCCCCCGTCATTATTCGATGGGGGTCATTATTCGTCTTTACACCGGTCCTTCGGACGAGACTTTTTAAACCGATACTTAAAGTGCCGCGCATAGGTCAATATTTGCAGCTATCCACGGCAAGTGGTGGCGTCTCTTTGTGTATGAAAACATGTCGAGAGGGACGTTAAACAAGAAGCAAACAAAAAAAAAAGCGGAGATGCCTTGTTTGGACATTGACTACGACATTTTTCAATCCGGCGGAATGAAAAAAAGAACTCAGTTCTGCAGAAATCTAAATAAACAGAAATAATGTTTTCGAAGAAAGTGTTAAAAATTGGATAAAGCCGGATTACATATTGTTTGATTGATATCAGAGGTATTTCTATTTTAACCGTCATTTGCGATATCGTATCACTTTAATCTGCCCGGTGAGGTAGTTCCCAACCAGCAGATTACCTTCCTCGTCAATATCTAAAGGGATGGGAGCGTCTAATCCACAATTGTCCACACGTTTTAGATACAAACCATTTTGATCAAGAATATGTAAACAATTGTTTACATAATCAGTTACAATAATATTGCATACAGCATCTGTATTTATTTGGTCGGGGATAAAGTTTTTTTGGAGAAATATAACTCTTCCTTGGAACTTAAATCTGAACTTCCCTGCCTTGTCAACTACAATGACTGCATCAGCATTACCATCGGAGACACAGACGTCTTCATTTTTATTCTCTGCAACAAAGTGTCCGCATTTTCCGAAATGAAACAAAGGTTTCTCTCCATTAAACTGAATTTCTTGAGTTATTATCAATTCCCCTCCTATCCTCGACATATCACATCTGATAATCTTAACTTTCTTTGTAAACATATTAGAGACACAAACCAGAAGTCCGCCTGTACTTGTTGCACAGAGTCCTTCGGTCCACCAATCACTTTTTGCTAGAAGCAGTTTTGACACACCATCTTCCACGCTGAAAACGCCATATCTTCCCCCACTGTAGTATATTCTATGGTCGACCATCGTAATATCACTTGCCGGAACTGGACACATCATTTCATTATTACCTTTTTCATCGGTGGAATCACCCAATAGATGTAAGTGGTAAATTACTGGTTTCCTATACTGGTTTATCCACACACTAGATCCTTCACACACAAAGCGGAAAATGTTCGTGGTCTTCGTTTGAATCGTTTTTATAACTAAAGCTTTGTTTAGCAATCCTGGCCCATCATGGAAGACCGTGTCTTCTGCAGAATTATAATGGAGATCAACCCCAAGGTTTCCGAACCACCATCCTGAACATCTTGTACCAGACTAAGAAACTTCCCTTGGACAACAATGGGATATTTTAAATTTTGAAAGTCACAGGAAAAACGGCAATTGATGGGGTATGCCTGGTCATCCTTTTTGAAGTTTAATATCATCTTTAAAATACCGGTATCTTTTTCATTGTCTAATTCAATTATATCAAAATTTTTCTGAAGCTCCTGTGATGCTTGAAAATAAGCCTGGTTCACACGAACATTCTGGGTAAGAAATTTTAATTGGATAATGTCCTTTTCAACATTCATTCGTTTTTGAAAACTAGTAAAAACATTGTTAATGTTCTCGAGGAAATTGTATTTTAATTCCTCTGCTTTCTTTAACACTACATCAATTTCATTGTTTGCATCTGTGTACTGTTTTCTCAATGACGTTTTTTCCGTTAGCAGTTTTGGCATGATAGTTGATACTAAGATGCCATAATCTGCTAAAATTTGTTTTCTTTGCCTTTCTATGAATTCCTGCATGTAACCAAAGGTATTTTTAAAATGGACCTTAGATGAACTCCAACATTTTAGACAAAGTGGGATGTTGCATTGTCGACAGAAAGTATCAAGTTTATAACAAGGATGCTTGCTGCAGGATGGAATGACTATATTAAAGTTCTTGTATCTATAGAGTACTATGGAATGGTGGAGATGTCTTAATTCATCCACGTGCTGGTTCACACATTTTGTACAAAAATTATTCTTGCATTTTTCGCAAACATACTGGATTCCCTGTTGACATTTGGAGCATGTTTTGAGGCGTTGTATTATTATCATGATGAATTTTATTATGTTTTTTTTGCAAATTAATTAGATTGGCTAGCTGTTTTCGGGCATTTTAAGTTTTTGTAAACGAGCAGCTATAACCATTTCTATAAAGTAAAGAAAAATGCATTAGAAAGACACTCATTTCATCATCTAATAATAAAAAAAATACCGTATAACTGAAGCAAAGTTAAATGTGTCTTGATTTTGTTTTCTAATATGATTTTAAAATTGTTCAGAACTGAATATGCTGTATTACAAACAAATGAATAAATAATTATTATAATAAATATTCTAATAAAATGAGTAATTGGAATTAAAACTAAATAGAAATAAATAAATAAATATTTTTGCAAGATAATAAATATTTCTTTCATATTTTACAAGTGAAATAGTCATTAAACTCAAGATATCAAAGGAGATGTATTTATCAAACATTATTCACACCGTTAGACAAATTATGGTATCAACGGCGCCCCGTTATTAGCTGACTAACTTAGTAATTTTGTATTCATATGAAGCAGAATTTGTGCAAAACCATGAAAAGACGAAATTGCTTGCTGTGACTTTCAACTCAACATTTAGATAAATCTACGACGTATTGTCAATAAATAATGGGCATTTTCACACTTATGCTATATCGATACGATATATTCTGGTGAGCTTGAGATAAATGCTACCACAGACTCTGACACATCTGATTCATTTTACTTGAAAAGACTTTAGTGGTAATCTAAAAACGAAGCTCTATGATAAACGTGATGACATTAAGTTTTCTATCGTCAACTTCCCTTACTTTTGCGTATGAGAACAATTTCTAAAACGAGGTAACAAACTAGTTGATGAAACAAGAATTTCAGCAGTCTCGTTTAAAGTCATGATTTCGTAAGTTCTATGGTCGATACAATGACTTTGTCAGCAAATACAATTTATCAGAGTCTAAAGGTTTTACATTTTATCTGTTAATCTATTATTTATACACTGAATTGACGACTGATTTTTCCGTTATTTCCTAATCATGACAAGGAACACACAGCGGGTGACCGGTAGGCAGGAGATGCTCACTCCTTCAATCCATGGTACCTGATCCCACCTCCAATGTTTTGGATGTCCGTGTTTGATCTGCTCCTATTTTGTATAATTTTCTGGACTTTTGACTTTGAATACTGTTCGTTATCTCCATATTTTTTATCCAAGTTATCCAAGTCAAACTCCAAGGTCCATGTTAAAAGGTCAAAAATGATAAGTTCCAAGGAAAGAACTTGTGTCAATGGATATACATGTATCGGGTACACATGAAAACCCAAGTACAAACCATCCAAAAGATATGGTCAATGTTAACGTTTTCTAAAAGTGGTCCAAACTCTTAGCTCAAGGTCAAAATCAATAGTACGCAGGCAGGGGAAGATCTTGTTATGAGAACTATACAAGCAAAATATTAAAACCTTTGCACCAATTACTCAAAAGTTATTGAAAAGTTTATAGTTTTTCAAAAGTAGCTAAAACTCCAAGGTCAAGATCAAAATGTAAAGAATTATTGGTCTCAAAGGAAGGTTTATTAACAGAAAATATAATTGTGAAATTTGAAAGTCGTAGTATTAACTGTTCAAAAGTTGTGGCCAAGTTTTTTAAGGTGTGTCAAGTTGTAAGGTCAAGGTAAAAAATATTTATACTCATGGAAAGGACTTGTCATGATATATATACAATCATGTGAAATATGAATGCCCTAGCCTAACTGTTTAAAAACTATGGTAAAGGTTAAAGATAAGTAATTTTTTGTAAAAGTAGGTCAAACTCAAAGGGCAAGATTATGAGGTCAAATTACGTGGTACCCAACGAACAGGTCTGTCATAAAGAATACAGAGTCATGTAAATATGAAATCAAAATTTATTGGCAAGTTTTTTATTGCGGACAAACATCTAAACAAGCAGAGAGACGGACGGACGGGGCAAAAATTATTTAACCTCGATTCTTCGATTACGACGGCAGAAAATTGATATTTTCATATGAAATATATTTGTCACTTCATTTCTTCGTAAATACCACGTTCTACATCATTATCAGATAAATACTATTTCATAACATCGTACACATTGGTTATAAACCTTTTTCTGTTACCATCTTTTTTTTTACTCCTATGCTTATTTTAATCACATTTCCGCATACGCGTCACTAGATTAGAGATGAAAATTATCGTTACCCGTCTCAGTCAATATAACTGTGAAACATAAACGGTTTTACAGACGCTGGGTGGTTGGGGTCGCGGACTATTTCTATCTCCTTTAAAAGAAGAGCTCCATATAAAGATACACAAAAATGATAAAATTTTAAAACTAATATGTATGAAATTTTTCTTTGTCAAATGATAGTTGACAGCTAAAAATAGTATCATATCCCAGATTTTAAGTTATATCTGGTGGTTAATTTGTTGTTAGTTTTTGACCCACTAGACTCCTTAAGCCAAAGAACTAACCTTTCAAAAGTTATCGCCAAAGTCAAATTTTTTTTCATAAAAATGTTGGTCAAACTCAAAAGTCAAGGTGAAAGGGTCAAATTAAAGGTATAAATGGGAAGGCCTTGTCATAGGAAACACAAATATGAAACACAGGTATAGAAGTCCTACTCCTAGCACCAACTGTTCAAAAGTAATTGACAAGGTTATAGTATTTTTTAAAAGTACCCAAGGTTAACATGGTTAAGTCCAAACGAACTAAATTATTGGTATCCGTCGAAGGTTCATGTCACAAGGAATATACCTATAAAATCTGAAGACCCTAGTACTAACAGTTCAAAAGTTATATCCAAGGTTCAAGTTTTCTTAAAAGTGGGTCAAGGTCAAAATGTCAAAATATATTTATATCCCTGGAAAGATCTTGTCATGATTAATACACATGTAAAGTATATAAGCTCTAGCTAGGGCCAAGGTAAAAGGTTAGTGGATATTCGCAAAAGTGGTTCAAACTCTAAGGTCATGATCAAAGGGTCAAAATCGGTGGTACTCAAAGAAAGATCTTGTCAAAGGAATAAACGTATGAAATATGAAAGCCATATCAATAGTTATGGGCAACGTGATAGTTTTGTGGACACACAAACAGACTGACTGAAATACAGGACAAAAATATATTCTCTCTAATCTTTGATTACGGGAGCATAAAATTTAGTGAAAAATTAATTGTATCTTTTAAAAAACTTCTCACGTGTCACTGATACCCATGGTGGATCTTGTCTTTTCTTATCACCATTGTGTGTGTAACGACGAAAAGTGACCCCGTAGAATTTTTACCAGCGGTTATTTTTCTACGTAGAAAAATGACCCAGGGTCCATATTCTACGTCACGTGGGGTCATTTTTCGACCGTAGAAAACCATTCCAGACCAGTAATTCTACGACTACGCACATATTGACCCCCATAGAAATTTGACCCCCTCCTTTTCTATGAATGAAACCTTATAGCTGTGTCTTCTGATAATCTTTAAGTTCTGATGATGATATAAAAAATCCCCCCAAACCGGCAAATATTTACATCAGAGTAAATAATTGTTCAACATATTCAGATATCTACAAATTACTTTGAAAAAAATTCCTTTTTCAACACTTTTTTACCTACAGACACCTGACAAATGGTTGCTCTTCTTAGATTTTCTTAGACACTAACTTTGCAAATAAAAAAGAACTCATAGTCTATCATGCCATTACTTCGATATCTAATGTCATTTTGCATTTCTGTTAATTTGTTAAGTTTCAAAAAATATCCTTTAACGGTAGATAAAAATACCAAGGCACAAATTCTTGGTAATACATTATGGTGCTCTATTTCGAGGAAGCACAGAATTCAACTCTTTAAAGAGCCGCTTCTACAATCCATTGAACGGAATTGTAACGATATTTTTAAATGAGTAAACCCTTTAAGTTGGTTTGCCGAACAGACCATGCACAATTTTAAAACATGTTATTTTCTCGAATAATTACATTATTTTATGCATTAACTTCACTAAAAAAGGAATTTTTGATTCAGAGGTCATAACTTAGCAGTCATTAATTATAATGATCGGGTCATTATATCCCACGTGCAATAATTCCTAGGTGATTATTTCTGTAAACAGTACCACATGGAGTCATTGTTATGTTTCAAAGTTTTCTTACCAGCCAACCAAATTCGAGTATTATCAACATTGGTATAATAAATACGAATACAGAATTACCAATTATGCAAAAGACAGATAATCTTATTTATTATATATCCAATAAATAGTTTATAATAAGAAATATTAAAAATCCAGAGAATTTTAGCGTTCAATATCTTAGTGTTTTATTGAACGTTTACTTATTGAACTACTTAATATATACTTACGAACATGAATATGCCCGAAACATTCCGAATACGAGCGTTCAATATCGAACGCACCGTTGTAAACAATAAATGTCCTCTGGTAAACATTTCGGATATAGATTTATTATCGATAATTGATTCTAGGGAAGAATTGTTTATTTTCACGCAAAATTAATACTATTAAAACATAATCTAGTACGTATTAGCCTCAATAAAAGGAGCAGATCATACCGCTAGGTAGGGTCATTGAAATGATGCGATATTGAACAATTGCAAATTAGTCGTTAGTTTAAATACCAATATAGAAAATTCTTATTACTTTCATATTTTGGGTTATTTAGTTGAACTTATTTATGTAAATCAATGAGAGATGTTTTAGCTTTATGATAAAGGATTTATTGAACTTATATTGGTGAATATTGTCGCTCGTTGACTGTACAAATGCACTCGCATGCTCGTGCATTTGTACAACCAACTCGTGCCAATATTCACCGATTTAAGTTCAATATCCCCATAATATTCTTAACTCAAATTTTTATCAATTTAGAAGTTAATATAATACAATGGACTTTAATTCCAGTTACGATATGATAATATTTACATAAATTAACTCCCGAAGAATGCAATCTTATGATCTTAATACATGCATGCTGATCTGTGGAGAACTACATTTATTATATGGCTAATAAATAGTCTCTAATAAAATAGTACAAACATCTAGAGAATTTTGGCGTTCAATACCTTGACGTTTTATTGAATGCTGACTTTGTATTACGTATACGAGTATGCCCAAAACATTTTGATTACGAACGTTCAATATCGAACGCTCGTTGTAAACATAAAAAGTCCTCTGGTCAAATTCTCAGAGCTAGGTTAGCGAAATGAAGTGGCATATAGGTAAGATGTGTTTATTTTTCACACCAAATGAATTTGGATTTAGGCTGTTAACAAAACTTGATTAAAATAAGTACTCTTGAAATTAAACATCTTATAACAACAACATTTTCACACATAAATTGGTTATTGTTTTTTTTTTATCTTTTAACGAGGCCGAGTCTAATTATTTATGCTTTACTGGTTTGATAATTTTTTGTTAGTTAATTTTTACTGCGCAGCACAGTTAAGGTTACAAATGGAAATATCGGCGATTTTTGAAGATAAAAAATACATACTTTATTAGGACGGGCGCTTCTTTTTAGGAATTCACTGATATCAAAAAAATGTAATGTGGTTTAAATCTACATGTTGGGGACATTTATATTTTTTATTTAGACTTGTCATTTAATGTCGACGTCACATGACTTTGGCAATTATACTTGCAGTTTAGAGGTCATCTATAAATTTCAATATTGCAAGAGCATAACCAAGTTAAAAATCTTAGTTTATTTTATAATCCTTTTCAACATTATATGTGGTTTGTGAAAAGTGCTGCGAACCTATATAGATTCCCTTTTTTATTTGGTAAAATTTAATTTGTTGGACGGCAGGTTGAATATTTTGCTGGTCAACTACATTAAATATAGCTATAATTAATTTATTTGCCAGATTTCAAGAGGCTCGCAGCACTTCGCAGTACAGTTAAGGTGCGCAATGGAAATATCGACGAAATTTTGTATTTAAAAATGTATTCGTAATCGGGATGGCGATTATTTATAGTACATTATTAATATCGGATAATTGTAATTATGATGAATAAGTACATATCGAGGACGATTATATTTTATATTTAGACTAGTCACGTGATGCGGCAGTCACGCGATTTTAGTACATTGACTTGAAGTATTGATGTAACATATAAATATCACTAGTGCAAGGGCATAACCAAGTTAAATTTCCAAGTTTAGTATATAAATATTTTCAACACGCATTGTAGTTTCTAAAAAGTGCTGCGATCCTGTCTAAATTCTGCAATTTCATTGTTAAAATTATATTTGTATGATCGAATGCTATATTATTTGCTGGTCAGCGGCATGAAATATTGATATCATTAAACTGTTTTTAAGATTTCATCAGGATCGCAGCACTTTTCAGATACCTTAATAGTTCTAAAGTTAAAATGTAAAAGCTTACTTTGATCCATAGAGTGTATGCCCTTGCACTAGATTGATTTATTAAGACCCCCACATTACCCTCCAATGTACTTGCATACAAATATACGGCAGTGTCAATTAAATACGTAATGTACAGAAAATATATTAATAAAATAGTGAAGAAGACATTAAATTCAAGTTATTGGCCCATAGAATATCTTTAAATAATATTTTATTTAATTAGAGAATACATATTTTGTTGAGAAAATATTACTTGATCTGTCTCTCACTGCATACAAACTACGTCACATTGTAAGAAATGACGTCATATTGACAAGTGTAGTGCGATCAGTGACTTGTTTAGAACTTGTTATGTGGGATTTAACTAACGACAAAACAACACGCTGCAGTAAGTTTTTATGTTGTTTGATGATTTCTTACTGGTTAAACTAGCAGATAAACTCAGTTTGTGGTATTTAAAAGAAATTTGTATGACGTATATTGTGTATGATGTCATAGTCAAGTTTTCCCGTAGAAATTAGGCTCCGCCTCCTTTTTGTAACCTTAACTGTGCTGCGTTTTCAAATATCTTAATGCTTCTTGATTTACGTGTAAAATTTTGACAAGATACATTGAGGGTATGCCCTTGCAATAAATCGATTTATTAGGGCCCTCCGTTACTTTTTCAATGAATCTGCATACAAACACATGATAGTATCGCTTGTCTGGAGAATGCACGCACAGTTTATTAATAAAATACCAAAATATACATCGCATCCAAGTTAACGGCTTTTTATTTTACTGCAAATAATATTTTATTTGAGAACAAAAGACATTGTTCATTGTACAAAATGTGACTTGATCAGCCTCTCACTGTGTACAAACTGCGTCATTTTTGCGAGATGACGTCACATTGACAAGTGCATTGCGATCGATGCATCGTTTATATACTGTTGTGTGGGATTTAACAAACGACAAAACTGCATGTAATAGTAAGTTTGTATGTAGTATACAGCTATCCAGCTGTTTGAAATAGCAGATAATTTCATTTTATGGTATTTTGAAGACCTTATATTATGTGTGACGTCATAGTAAACATTTCCCCTACAAATTAGGCCCCGCCTCCTTACTGTAACCTTAACTGTGCTGCGTGTTGAATTTATTGTTTTAAGATTTAAAAAATCGAATGTTTACCACCCCGTTTTCTTTGAGGGCCATCTCAAAAATTGTCAAATTTTACTATTGAACCCTATTAGAATTTGTTGGAATAGCGCCATATTATAACATTTTCCCCATATTTTTTGTATTTCTGCCCTAGAGATTTCATTTTCAATCAAAGTATATGAAAGTTCAAAAAAAAAGTTTACCATCTAGGTTGATCTAGGTCTTAATTACAAAGTTTATTTTTTCGACGAATAATAAAGCTAAAATTGCGGTATAAAAACATATCGGTGCAGAAGAATTATCGGCGCAGATAATATTTTTGGCTAAACATAGCAATATTTAGATTGCTAGTACGTTCTTTTGATGTTCTGTCATCAGTTTTAGTATTATATCCACTGATGTCTACGTACACTCAAGCGAGTCATGTGACATTCTTCAGCGTCGTACATTGCTTACAAAATCGGAAAAGAGTGACGACGTTAGAGCCATTACAGCGTTTTTTCGTAATAATTGTCGTAAAATCACATCTTCAGACCAGTAGGAGTTACAGATAATGTTAATTTTATATTAAAATCACAATATTTGGAAAGGTGTACGGTAACATTTATGACTGCATGAAATTAATAAGCTGCGCAAAGTCATGCGCACTCAAATTACACTCGGCCTAGTTAAGCGACAAGTTTTCTCTTACGTGTAGATGTCATTTTACAAGTTCTAAGGACGTATAGAAAACTCGTCATTACTAAAATTGATGACGTAATACGCGAGGTAATTAGGTAATTCCCCCACTAGATATACCAGTACATGTATGAAATCTCAATCTCCCTTTTTTGAAAGAACAGGGGGTTGTCTAGTCCGAAATATCTGACGTTTCTTGGCTTTTTTACGATTTTGATAACGTCAGAACCGGTACCAGTACGAAAACTGGGAAATCGCCGCCTCCAAGCGGAGGCGGCATTCTCGAGTTGATTTTAGAAACTTGTGAACCGAATTAACTTTTAGTCACAAGTTATCTTTTTGTACTTACTAATATCGTTTTTATGACTAATTTATAAAATATGCAATCCGTTGAAAACATTTTATCAGACAGTCGAGATTTTTCTTTCTTTGGCCAGCATTTTTTTTTATTTTGAGGTTTACAAACCCCCCGCTCAAGTTTTTGAATTTTCAGAAAAAAAAATAAAATTGAGAAAAACAATATTTTTTCTTTCCGATGTCAAATTTGAGATTTCAAATTTACGA
Source organism: Saccostrea glomerata (assembly GCA_003671525.1). Taxonomy (NCBI): domain Eukaryota; kingdom Metazoa; phylum Mollusca; class Bivalvia; order Ostreida; family Ostreidae; genus Saccostrea; species Saccostrea glomerata. Next base: position 436,748 of record PRKT01000414.1, read on the forward strand.
GCTCGTACATCCGGTTTTATGATGAACATGGAGGATAAATAAAGGTAGATCTGCAAAGACCATAGCAGCCCTTTAGCTTGGTTTAGTGTAAAAATTTATCGATAGAAGCGCCATTCAAAAAAATTCACCCGTTCAGAGGACAAATAAAATCTGACAATTTTTTTGCACAATGACACGCTTGTTAGATAATTATGTATTCGTATTCAAAAGTACCTTTCTGTAAATTATTTTCACCCCACAAGTTTAAATCTGCCCATGGTAGCTATTGCAAGCGACAGTTTTTAGGTCTCTGTTATAGGTTACAGTCTAAGCATCATTCTTCAGAAAAGGGTCGCTTATGCATCAGATGAATAAATCTATGGGAGATTTCAGAAGTTAAGTCCATTTGAGGAAGAAATAAAGAATAGCCTAAGAAATGTAAAAAAAAATCAACCAAAAAAAGCAAGTATATACAAATATATACAGGCATGTAGTATCGTTTGTGTCAGCCAGAAAAAAATTATTTTACACTTAATTGATAAAATGTTCACCCTACTCCCCAAATCTCCCTGTCTGTTTTATGAAAGGGATTGTTATTTTAGGTCTCAAATATATTTTAGAATAATTTCTACACATTTACCAAAAACATATAAGAAAAATGAAGACATATTGAAAGAGTTTTTAAAAATTGATTTTTTAAAATCTGTATTTTGACCAGCATCACAAAATTTCTATCACTGGACCAAACTGGCGGATGATGAAATAAACAATTAAATATAACACTAGTCTTTCCTTTTTGTAACCATTATGTGTCCAGTGGCAGGGAACCTGTTAGGATAGCATAAAAAAGAAAAAAACATGAATGTATAAAAGTCGATAATTTATCCCCCCAAAAATAATTTTATTTCTTTTTATTTCCTCCTCCTACGGGACTTTTTCCATTCTGATCTTCGTTAACCTAAAAATTAATAAGATACTGGCCTTTTGTGCATTTTAAAGTAAAGTCCTGTAACAAAACGTGGAGTGATATTTTCTTTTCATTGATATTGGTGAGTACTAAAGGCATTGTGCAATTGATAAATTCTATTTTCGGTATTTAGTTCGGTTCGCAAGTATCAAAAATGAACTTCGGTTGAAGTCGGCAAAATTCCCAGTTTTCGTAATCACACAGCAAAGCGTTATCGGCTACTCGGTTGTTATCAGACATTCGTTGGAGAACATTTTTTCGCAGGTTTGTAAGTCATTGCAAATAAACTCTGTTAGAATAGAAACAGAGAATGTTTTTTTTTGCTTTTTGTAAACAGAAATGAATACGGATACAAAATAAAGCCTCGACACGTAGTATTATAACATTTGTTAGCCTTGGGACATATTTTGTAGCTTTCCACCGGGAAGTGATGGCGTCTCCATATGAGTGAAAAATTCTCGAGAGGGGCGTTAAACAACATACAGTCAATCAAGGTGCAAAGTGCATGGCTAAGGAACAGTTGCTACCCATTTTTATCAACTTAGGTCAGTTGCCGCCGAAATTCAAACTCACAACCTTTCGAACACGAGTGCATTTATGCGTTTGGTACAAAGCATTTGAAGAATCTAAACTCAACGGTGGTAAAATGAATTTCCCAAAGGGGCGTTAGACCAAGATATATGCTGTAGAATTCAAACAGTGGAGGAAAAAAGAGATTTACTTAAAATTACAAAATCGTATACGCGGATTTCTAAAAACATCGGATGTTGTTTAATGCGCAAAAACGGAATAAGAACCCCCAAATGAACAGTCACACCCGCAGTGTGCTCTTTGTCATTATTGGCCAAATGCAATGTGTAGACGGAGCTCATACTTAGATAGATCGGGGAGGGGGAGGGGGGGACCTCACCTGGATATTGTATTGCTATTGTATGTTTATCACACTGCTCAACGCGTTATCGGCAACTTGGTTGTTATCTGACACGCGGTTCAAAAAAAGCAAAGTTTAGAAAATGTGAGTAATTTTAAATTTCATATTTATAACGATAAATTTGTATTTCAGCAAACAAAGTATGTGATCTATGACATACAATTGATTATACTTTCAGCAGCAGAGAGCACAAACCAAATCACTCTCTTTTAAATGATCTATGTACAGCTCTTTCAGAACAGATAAGGTAGTTCTTTTATAAATTTATAATTATTAATCTTATTCATTTTCAAGGATTGGCAGATTATAATGGACTTTTTTTCCAATATATTTCTGAAGCTAAATTAAACTTATTAATTTGCGTTTCCGATAACGCACACCTTTCAAAAACCGAATTATCCGGCTACATCAACCTTGTTGACGATGGCATTGAAACAATATTGGAACTCGTCGGTTTTCTTATACATGTATTAAAGAAGCAGGTCTTAGTGCGGTAAAAAATTACCAACTTCAGTTTGAAAACATGAAAAATAAACACAGTGTCATCTTTGATTCTAGAACTGGTTCTGGTCTTGATATGAATTAAGTTTTTTAATGTGAACTAAAGTTGAAATGTATAATACACTTTAATTGATTATTTATTCACATATTTTTCTACAAATAGAATAGACCATGTATATTGTATTACCTACACCTGTAAAGTTAACCCATTTTCATTACTTTAAAAGATGCTTAATGTTAACTCTTAAGAAATATCAATTATAAACTGTTTTGGTATAATCCTTCTACTCTCAAAATCAACAAGGCATGTATTAATTTTCAGACAACCCACACACTTTTATGTACACTTTTTATTTTTAATTTTTTGTCTCTCTTTTTTTTCGGTCTGTCAGGGGGTTAGCAATGTTTTCATCAATACTTTTAAAATATTATGGAATTTGATAATGATAACACCCTAAAAATACTCACAGTAAATTGTCAAGGCCTTTTTAACATTCATAAAAGAAATGATGTGCTAAAGAACTTAAAAGCTAAGAATTACAATACATGTATTTACTTTTTACAAGATACCAATTTTGAAGAAAAGGGTGAAAACACGATAAGAGCACAGTGGGGATATAAAGCATTAGTTTTTTTTAGTTCATTAAAGTCCAATTCAAGGGGGGTTGCTATCCTCTTTAACAATAATTTTGATTTAAAAATCGTTAATGAAAATAAGGATACTGATGGCAATTTTCTAAGTTTGGATGTCTTTATTGAGGATATCTCTATTTTACTAATAAATATTTATGGTCCAAACTCGGACACACCTAATTTCTACATAAGTTTTGTTAAAAAAAAATACAGGAGATTTATTCTTCTCATCAAATTGTTATAGGTGGTGATTTTAATTTTGTTTTCGATAAAGATTTGGATTCAATGAATCACAAAAATTTAAACAATCCAAAATCAAGACTTGAAGTAATAAAGCTCATGTTTTAAACCTTAAGGACAAATTTCGTGAAGATAACCCAATTTTAAAGATTGTTTACCTGGAGACGAAAAAATCCACTCAAACAAGCTAGATTTGACTTTTTCTTGATATCAGAATCTATGCTAGCTATGAATTCTTGTGTCAAATTTGAAAATAGTTACTGTTCTGATCATTTACCAGTTCTATTACATTGTAAATTAAACGAATTTAAAAAGGGAATGGGTTTCTGGAAATTCAATAATTCCCTTTTACATTAAAAAAAATATGTTGAACAAATAAAATGTAAGATTGAGGATGTTAAAATCCAATATTCTTCTCCAGTATATCATATGGAAAAAATAAGTTGCATTGAGAATGATACTATTCAATTTACCATTAGTGACCAACTTTTTCTTGATATCTTGTTAATGTAAGTAAGAGGAAAATCAATTTCTTTTTCACCATATATATATAAAAAAAAGAAAACTGTTGAAATAGAACAACAATTAGAGAGAGAACTATTAGAATTAGAGCAGAATTTAAAAGATCAGTTAATCAATGAACTTGAAGAAAAGAAAAGAGATGTAGAAGAAATAAAGAATATAAAATTCAAAGGTCAATACATAAGGTCAATGGTCAAATGGATTGAGGAGGGAGAAAAAACTTCAAAATATTTTGTAAGTTTAGAATCAAGAAACTATGTAAATAAGCAACTACATTTTTGTATTTTATAAAGATGATAAAGGTTTTAAGGATATGTATTACATATTTTTAAGTAAAAAAAGAGCCAGTTAACTCAATTAAAATAAATATTTGCGATACATTGTAAGCAATAGAGTTATATATACATGTAAATATACATTCTATAACTTATTTGAGTGATTTTATATCTTTTCTGTATTATTTGTAATAGAATAATTGTTTTTTTTTTCTTGCTGACCCCCCCTTTTTTATCTTTTTTCTTCAAAACAACTTTCACGTTCTGTAAGTATAACTATGCATTGTGTGTAGATCCGATGTAATTGTATACCATAAGATGAAAATTATTATACATGTACATGTGAAAGTGTTACATCAATTAGAAAAAAAACCTTGTTGACGATAACATGTTTTCAACTTAAGAGACATTTTAAATGACTGTTAACTAAACCTTTATTTGGATTTTCAATCTCAATTTGCTGATCTAAAGGTATGTGATTGCCCACAGAATTAATAGACCAATTTGTTTAATAGAATTAACTAATTTAGAATTTCTACAGAAGTTAAAATGTGATGACATATCCTGAATTTTTTGAAAACATCATTTGAAAGAGCTGTAGATCTTTAAAAGGAGAGTGATTTGATTTGTGCTTTCTGCTTCTGAATGTATAATCAATTATATATGTCATAGATCACAAACTTTGTTTGCTGAAAGACAAATTTATCGTTGAAATCTGAAATTTAAGATTACCCACATTTTCTAAACATTGCTTTTCTTGAACGGAGTCACTATAGGGCTGTGTATTGAACAAAATATTTCGATACGATACGATACAATATTTTTTAAAGCGATATGCGATATATTGGATTCTAAAAAGAGTTAATCAAAAAAGACATATGATCCACTAAATGCATGAATTTTACAAAAAATTAGTGTTTTATTACCCATTTTGAAGTTCTTGTCTCATTGTCATTACAAAATAACACTTCAAATTAAACTTTCAATGACTGTGAAATCAACATTTTAAATAAAATTGTCTATGTATTTTGTAATAATTATAAAAACTGTTTTTTTTTTCTTAATAATTATAAGTGATAATACATGTATAATTATTCATCAGTTTTAATTTAGAAAAGTGAAATATAATCTTTGGTGATTAAAATTCCCATCTTTTTAACAGAATTAGAAGAAAAATTGTATGTCCTATATGTATTGGAAGTTATTTTTCGATACGATATGTTTCTTGAATATCGATACGTATCGATATATTGATACAGCCCTGGGAGTCAACGATATAACAACCGAATGGCGATAACGCGTTGCACAGTTTGGTAATGGCGTCGGTTCTGACGTTTTCCTGGCACGTAAAATATCAATATAGTAAAAAGGCCAGCAAAACGTCAGAAATTTCGGACTAGGGTTTATCATGACAGTATCAACGTCCAAAAACATACATCACCAAACTTGAAAATTTGAATTAGGTCTTACTTATATACTACGATTTTTCCATTCATATATTTTTTTTACTCCAAAATCCACTACAAACCTTCAGTCCATGAATTACACGGTGCCCAAAATAGGCAGTATACTTGACCCTCCTACTGTAAAATGATCAAGCTTTAAAAGGCAGAAAATCATCCTATAAATTTAAATAAAATGCTCATGTATCAAACCTTGATTCGTTTCTATACAAATTGTTAACATCTCATGAGATACTTACCGTAGTTGCTCCCAATTTTCATATGCTTATTAAATCGACTGACAATAAAGGTATTGAGGTTCCGCGCTTGTTCTTGATAACTTGCCGATGACGCCCTCTTTTAACAGGTTGGGAACGAGATCATCTCGCTAAAGCGCGATTATTCCTCTTTAGCGGAAGCAAAACATTACCATAAACATGTTTATTGTTGTTTTCATTTTAGAATAATAAAAAATATCGTGCTTTTTGAAAATTCGGGAAAAAGCTGAATTGAAGCGTGAATTAACTTAAAGCGGCACAGTGACGCACAAAGGGGAAAATGGACAAATGTAGAATTTTCGCATAACCCCTGTAAATTTTGTTTAATTCCTAAAAGTATTAGGTTTCAGAAAATTACAGGTTTCAGAACCTGAAAATTATATTTTTATGGGGAAAAATGAAAGTAAAAATAATTTCTGTATGCCTCTGAACGAAAATATTGCAAAATACCCTGGTACTTCTTCCTCCCTATTGTACGCGTGCGCAGAAAAGTTGAATAAGTTTCCATAGTTACCATGGTCTCAGGTATCCACGAATTAATGTAAGTAGACCAAAAATTTTGGTGTAATCTTTTAAAAAGTTGTTAGAACATATTTCTCACCTTTGCGTGCTCCAGTTAAATGTTGTTTACAATTTTGAGCTAAATATAAAAGTAGCGTGACCTTGATATACACGAAACAACGAAACGGTAGATACAACATTTGTTATCCCGGCACTTAAATTGTGCAGTCTATTCATGCAATTTAATTGTCATATCTTTGCTATATACTCATAATTTTCATAAGTCTTTCCTCAGTATGCTACAAATATCTTAAAAGAAAGACATGATTTTGACTCATTGTGTCCTTTTTTTAAAGAAAACTGACAATATGGGCTAGAAATTTAAGACAGTCAGTGCTGCATGTGAGATTAAAGGTCTGATATCTACGAGTAAATCGTGTCTTTTTTTGGCGAAAGTTTTAAACTTTACAGACATAATTATATGTTTTTAAAGCATATAAACTATATATAGATATCCACATAATATTTGTTAGAGTTTAAACTTTTAGCTTTCCATTCTTGAACAAAAAGTAAAAATCATGTCCTTCAAAAACCGAAGAAATTTGCTTCAACATTTGATCTCTGGTGGACGAAGTACGAAGCGCAAAAGGGTTGTAACATGTTTTGAATAGTCATGATTATACATTGAAAGGTACATATATATTGATCATGGATAAACCGTTACTTATTTAATTAATAAAGTATTGAAAACAAAACCAAAAAAAAAGGTTATATTGAGTCTAACCTATAATGAGTTAATACAAATATTGATATATGCTATGGTAACCTTGGACTTTCTGTAAAGCATGATTCAATGGCGTCGGAAGGAAATTGGAAGGGGTGGGGGCTAAGTGAAAGAGAAAAAAATTCCAACCTGAAAAAAAACTTGACGAGCAAAAACAGGAGGAAAATTTGACCATTGTCCAAACCTGAAAATCCTATTTCGTGCGGGACCCAGGGGGGGGGGGTACATGTAAATACTAAGTTCGATTTTTTTCAGTACCAATTTATTATATATTACTATATAATATCTATCTTTGCAAATTATCTTAAGGATAAATCCCCTGGCACCCCCCTCCCCACCACCAACACCATCACCATGTTCCCACGCCTTTGTGATTATTCTAGACTCTTAACTACCGTCTGTCAAATGGAGGTCTAGATTTTTCATTGGTTGCCTTAGCTAATCCATATTTATAACAATACTGATAAACGTCACAAAACATGTTTTGTTGAATTATTCGATCTTCACAAGTATACAGAAATAGAAAAACAACTAGAGCAAAGCTCGTTTGACCGGAAGAATTTTTTATTTAAAAAAAAGAGAAATGACGTCTCTAATGATTTCAATCTTTCAAAGCTATGTTGAAAATTGCAAAAGTAAGCCATTTTTTGCTACTTCCTGTTCGACTGTAAGTGACGTCGACGGACGGAAAATATTTTTTATGCTTCCAGTGACAAATACTTCCCAAAAACGTGTCAAGAACGGCAATAATATGCATTTTCTGACTACTTTCGGTTTGGCCAGAAATGACGTTACAGGACGTATTTTAGTGATCTTAATAGATGCTACTGGAGATTTTGAACAACTTTGCTTCTTTGATGTATAACAAATTCTCAATACTTTTTGAAATATCTGGAAAAACTTTTGGCCCCTCTAGATCCCTTAATTTAGCGGTCAGTCCTATTTCCAAGTTATCATTTGAAAGATCTTGTACATGTAATTCTGCACAAATTTTGTTCTACTATTTTAACAAAATATTTTTAGTTTAAAAGATAAAAAGCAAAATATGTGTAAATTTTCACACAATTCGGTGTTCTAATTTTTGACCCCTATATTGCACCATTTTGAATAGAGAAATCGGAAAACAAAAACCGATATGCTCAACTTCAATCCTTCTATTATTTTCTGTCCTGTTTGACCGGAAGTAACTTTTATTGAAAAAAAGAAGAAAAATGACGTCTCTAATAATTTCAATCTTCCAAATCTATGTTGAAAATGGCAAAAGTAAGCCATTGTTCGCTACTTCCTGTTCGACCAGAAGAAGCCGGATTATGAATATGATTGATTAGTAAACAATTGATTACATAATATGTGACATAATTGATAACACAATATTCAAAACTTTCTTGTTGTTTGAAACTGCCATGTACTTGATTTTTTATACTCTTTATCAAGTCCAGACGCCAAGAAATGAATCTGAATGAATCACTATTTTAATTTATCATTGTATGATTTATAATAATATTTTTATAGTACAGGTAATTGCAAATGCAAATTCATTTTGATAAAATTAGATGTAGGTCTTCTCATACCTTAACATTTCTCTTTATTGTCACGAACCCAACTCACAGTTATTGTACTATCTCAGAATTTCAAGACACCGCCTTCACTCTCCATTTTAATGAACAGCAAAACAGTTAGATACGAGGGTTGATCCAAAAGTAATGTCACAACTTTGATAATATTGCTATAAATCGACGTAAGGCAACAAGATTTAACATGATAAAAGCTTTATTTATTTCAAATCAGACCTGAAAAATTCAAAGGAATATAATATGTATGATGTATACTTTCCAAAATATCGGATTTTAAACAACTTGCGTTTATGGTAGTCGCACCTAAATATAACGACATTATGACGGATACGCACCGTCATACTTTTAAGCGTTTCCCCTTCGTTTCATTAAAAAATATATATGTGATTCGCAAGCACTTTCACCAATTCCACTTTTTAAAAGAGTTCTTCGTACCATTTTACACTCACTCGTTTCATAATTACATTACAGAGGGCTTCTCTGTCAAAATTATTTGAACAGTAACAAAGACAAACTTAGAGATTCACATATGCATGTCACTCTATACGTCTGTCTTTTTGACGTCAGACACCATTGAACGTTTCCGTCCTATCTCCTATCTTTCGGTCTTTTTGTCATCAGCTGATCATTCAGTGACCAATCAGTGACCAATAGACGAAACCATCTATTAACTTAAAGATGTCTCTTATTTAGATTCTTTATTCTGTAAGTCTGATTAATTAACGTTACTGTCGCTTGTGATGATTCCCATATATTGAAGCAACAAATGCATTACACCTCGTTGATCCGTTTTTTCTCATTTCGACAATCCCTTTGTTCAATTCATCAGAGTAAAACAACAATGTTTATGAACACAAATACAAATGCCATCATTTAATTTTCAATTTAAGACTAGAAAAAGACGTATCGCGAATTTAAAAATTTCAAACATCTTTTCTACGATATCTTTTTACCTGGAAATATTTTATTAAAACATATAGAACAAAAGAAATGTAGAATTTCAAGATCTTTCAAATCACACCTTGTAAAAGGGGCTGGCCCCTAAAATGAGGGGCCTAGAGGGGCCGAAAGTTTTTCCTTTATATCTCAAAACGTATTGAGAATTTGAAATACGCCAAAGAAGCAAAGTTGTTCAAAATGTCAAGCTCAATCTAGTGGTGTCATTAAAATGCGTCCGACGTCGTCACTTCCGGCCAAACCGGAAGTAGTCGAAAACGCGTATTTTTGCCGTTCTAAACCTGTTTTTTGGTAACATATGTCTCTGGGAGCATAAAAATAAATTTTTCGTCTGTCGTCGTCACTTCCGGTCAATCCGGAAGTAGCAAAAAATGGCTTATTTTTGTTTAAATTAACATAAATTAAGGTGATTTATACATTGTTGAGCGTTATCACTCAATTTTGTAAAAAAAAAAAAATGAAAGTTACTTCCGTTTACTTCCGGTCAAACAGGACGGAAGACCTACTCGTTGCTTTGCAACGAGCTTTGCTCTAGTTATTATTATTCTTTTTTTCTTACCGATTTTGTGCACGCGATTTCTCAAAAACGGCTCGATGGATTTCCATGAAACTTTTAGGACTTATGTAACATTACTTGAACCTCATGCATTTTTTTCTGATTTGATTACGTCACTTCCGGTTTGGAGATATTGTCGATTTTATGATTTTTGAAGGGTCAGGTTGTCTCCAGACTTTCTCAATAATGGCTCAAGATAGAAACATGAAACTTTCAGGTAAGATAGACCAATGTCTATAGATATGTATAAGGTATTTCATTTTTATCGGAAGTGCCGCACGTCGGCGCACGCTATGGCCGAAAATTGTCGTATCGCGAATTTTAAAATTTTAAACATCTTTTCTACGATATCTTTTTACCTGGAAATATTTTGTTAAAACATATAGAACAAAAGAAATGTAGAATTTCAAGATCTTTCAAACCATATCTTGTAAAAAGGGCTGACCCCTAAAATTAAGGGCCTAGAGGGGACGAAAGTTTTTCCTTTATATCTCAAAAAGTATTGAGAATTTGTAATACGTCAAAGAAGCAAAGTTGTTCAAAATGTCAAGCTCAATCTATTGGTGTCATTAAAATGCATCCGACGTCGCACTTCTGGTCAAACCGGTAGTAGCTGAAAAACGCGTATGTTTGACGTTCTTAACCCGTTTTTGGGTAACAGATGTCTCTGGGAGGATAAAAATAAATTTTTCGTCCGTCGTCGTCACTTCCGGTCAAACCGGAAGTAGCAAAAAATGGCTTATTTTAGCATAAATTAACATAAATTAAGATGATTTATACATTACTGGGCGTTATTACTCAGTTTTGTAAAAAATGAAAGTTACTTCCGTTTACTTCCGGTCAAACAGGACGGAAGACCTACTCGTTGCTTTGCAACGAGCTTTGCTCTAGTTATTCTTTTTTTTTCTTCTACTTCCTAGACGCCAACTTTGAAGCTTCATATCTCACTCATTTCTCAATTGATTTCGCTCAAATTTTCGGAGGTACTAGAAGTTATTAATCTCTATCAGAATGCGGTCTAAAATTTCAAAAAGTCACTTCCGGTTTTGAGTTATTTCCCTTTAAACGAAAATCTATAGGCTTTCGTTTCCAGACAAAGGCTCAGAGACTGCTAAAGCTGGAGCAGAAATTCTACTGATTTTAGATAATAGAAAGATTAAAGTTGTGCACATCGGTTGTTGTTTTTCGATTTCTCTATTCAAAATGGCGCTAAACATGGGGTCAAAATTTAGAACGATTAAAAGAGCCAAAAATTTCTCATATTTTGCTTTTCATCTTCTAAACTAAAAATATTTTGTTAAAATATATAGAGCATTATTTGTGCAGAATTAGACGATCTTTCAAACGATATCTCGGAAAAGGGGCTGAGCCCTACACTAAGGGATCTAGAGGGGCCAAAAGTTTTTTCCAGATATCTAAAAAAGTATTGAGAATTTGTTATACATCAAAGAAGCAAAGTTGTTGAAAATCTCTGGTAAAATCTACTGATGTCATCAAAATACGTTCTGTGACTTCACTTTCGGCCATATCAAAAGTACAGCATAACTCGGTTATAACGAAGTCGCTGGGACCTTTGAAATTACTTCGCTATATCCATAATTCGTTATATCCGTTTAAAAAATTCATTTAATTTTTATAGCTGGGGATCCAAAAATGACTTCGCTATATCCGTGTTCGTTATTAACAAGTTTTGCTGTAGTCCGAAACTGCATATTTTTGCCGTTTTTGACATGTTTTGGGGAAATATTTGTCACTGGAAGCATACACATATTCTTCCGTCCGTCGAAGTCACTTCCGGTCAAACAGGATGTAGCAACAAATGGCTTACTTTTGCAATTTTCAACACACATTTGGAAGATTTAAATCATTAGAGACATCATTTCTCTTTTTTTTTTTTATAAAAGTTATTTCCGGTCAAACAGGACGGAAGACCTACTCGTTGCTTTGCAACGAGCTTTGCTCTAGTTTCTAAAATCTGTTTGTTAAGAAAATTTGAATTGGAAAATTCAAAGTAGGTGTTTTTATGCAGATTTCCTGAAATTTTTTTTTAGATTTGCTAATTTTTCTCTATATAATATGGTAAACTTTACAGATGATGTTTGAAGAATTATCGTGGGTAAAACATGTTACTGTAAGAATTCAGAGACATTTTTATGAGCATTTCAATTAGTCAATGTTTGAAGATCAGAGTACCTTAATATCATACAAGCTCTACTGATAAGGATTTCTAAAATAGATGCAGCAGAGATTCTGAACCTGTGCCATCAAGAATGTATTATGGCGATTATCGGACAGGTTTTTTTTAATTATTCAATTCTACAGCATCGATTTGTCCACGTATGCAAAAAGTGTGCAAAATAAAAATGGCATTGAATAGCATTTATTTAAGTACCACTAACATAGCAACATATTACTTATATTCTTAACCTTGCTAAATTACATGGAGAGAAAATGTAACCTTACCGCTTAAAATAATTTGAAGCGATCCAACATTTTCATGGCATCCTTTAAAAAACTGATAAAAGACTGTGTCCAGATTCTTTTCGGGCATGATTTTCAGTGGCCATTTACTAATTGTTTTCATTTCCAAGAATCACTTGCATTAATCCGATATTCCTTTGACTGTAACACCTGCTTTTTAAACTAAAAAAATCAAGCTTAATGTAAAATGCCATTTACTAATTGTTTTCATTTCCAAGAATCACTTGCATAAATCCGATATTTGTGACTCTAACCCCTGCTTTTTATACTAAAAAAGTCAAACTTAATGTAAAAAGCCGAAAATCATTCAACTCACGTCATTTTAAAAAAATCAAACAAGGACCCTTAATAATTATGGTGTGTTTTTAGAATACTTACAGGCACTTGCTGCTTGTTTCTATATGCAACTAATAAAGGAAAATAAACATAAGAGTATCGGAAAACAATAGAGTATGAACGGATATGATAAGAGCAGTGTACGTCGTATTTCAACTTGGCTGAGAATTTCAGCTGAATTTTAAACACAGAAAAAACAAGTAAACAATGCATGACTATTTTTTAATGTTAAACTCAATGTAAGCAGTAGTTCAACAATAATTTTCTGGTTTATTTCCTTTGGTCGCTTTTTAAAGTTTTTTTTTTCTCTGGCGGCAAACCAGATAAAACAATTATTCTGAAATCAATGATTAAAAAGCTACACACATCTCACTGAAATTAACATTCTCCAATCAAGTTTTATTCTATGATGTAAAAAATTCTTCTATACAGAAAACAAATTTTAAAAATGAATCTGAGTGAATCACAATTTTAATTTATTATTGTTTTATTTATTATAACATTTTGTACAATTATTTTAATAGTGAACTCATTTTGATAAAATAATTCATTTGTGGATCTTCTCAGACCTTAACATTTCACTAAATTGTCACGAACCCAACTCACAGTTATTGTACTATCGCAGAATTTCAAAACACCGCCTTCACTTTATATATATACCATTTTACCATTTTAATGAACAACAAAACAGTTAGATATGTGTCACTTTGCTACTAATGGGACTTTAATTCTTGAAAATACTTATTATTATTGTCGTTATGGATTTTTCCTGTGTGCACAGAGTGATGGATCTTTGTGGTTTTTATGTCACGTGACATGGCCATATAAATAGCAGGTGCGTGCTTTAAGAGTTACTCTACCGCGCGTACAGAACGTAGGATTAGGAATGGAAACCAGTAAATTAGACACACACACACATACACACACCCTCACACACACACACACACACACACACATATATATATATATATATATATATATATATATATATATATATATATATATATATATATATATATATATATATATATATATATATATATATATATATATATATATATATATATATACTGAAAGGAAAAAGAAACGCAGGGTAAACTTTTGAGGTGAATTAAATTTATTTTTCATTCAATTTTTTTTCAGTATTCCTATCTAACTTTTAATATCATCTTTCAGAAAGATATAACAAAAATTTCATTTCATTTTATCTAATAATTCTTGAGTTATTGAAGCTCATATGACGATACCCCCCAAAGGTGAAAATCGAAAACACTCATTTAATTCAATGTCTCTCCTGCACATCTGTCATGAGCGTTATTTCTCCTTTGCATGGAATTCATCAGAGTGATTATCTTTTAAACTCTGGCTATATTGGGCATCGGTAACCACGCCGAAAAATTAGTCATGCAACGCGCGCATGCGCGAGTGAGAGGAACACAACAGTAAGTTGACTTGCTCAAAAACCCAAATTGCAGAATTGTTTTCTTTTATTTTTTGTGTGAATGCAATGACAAGAATAGTCTACTGTATAAAAGGCGGTTTTGGTGGTAGTAGGATTGCGCTTTAAGAGGTGGCAGGACGAATAACCCGCTCGTAACATGGCCCTGTTTCGCGTTAACGTCATCGTCACGGTTGATTGAAAACCATTCCAGGCCCTCTCTGACAACGGGTAACAAGTTTTATGGGGGAAAATTTACAAGAAACTGCTTAGTTACCCATTGTTGCCTTTTTCAATAATTGGGCAATTCAAAAATCAGACCCACTGAACTTCCGTAAACTGTACCAAGATTGCAAGGAATTAATATCGTCTCTAAATATTGAAAAACAATGTGTATACCTCAGGTGCATCAAATGGTGCAACAAGATTTGTTGACAAACTCGTCGTTATCAAATTGCACGTGTTTTGGGCTTTTTATCGTTTTCCCTACATGACGTCATACATTTTACGGTTGAGCAATTCTTAACACTGATTCTGGTGCATAGTAACTAAATTTCACATCTGACCAATTTTCGTAATTTTCGGTTATGCGGTCAAAAAGTTTTCGAATATTATTCTACCATGCGTTTCTTTTTCCTTTCAGTATATATATATATATATATATATATATATATATATATATATATATATATATATATATATATATATATATATATATATATATATATATATATATATATATATATATATATATATATATATATATATATATATATATATATATATATATATATATATATATATATATATATATATATATATATATATATATATATATATATATATATATATATATATATATATATATATATATATATATATATATATATTTGTACTACATATTATTTAATGATTACAAAATAACGGATTCGGATGTTGAACTGGAATAAAAATGTGTTGTAATAAACGATCTGACGAGCAGCAGTCCATATATATGAGTTAGTTATTCTTTCTATATTACTTATAAGTACAGAATAAAGAATATTATTAATTTATATTCGGACGAAGGGAGTGAGGGAGAATATAATCGTTATTAATTATGTTATCAGTGGTAAAGAAATCCATAAATTTTTAATCAACCTCTTTTATCTGTCTCAAATAATCACAGCAAAATGAAGCTGAATTATGAATAATTTTGATAAGTAAACATTGATTACATATTATATAACATACTTGATTACATAATGTATAAAAACCTTCTTGTGGTCTAAAACCGCCATGTATTTGATTAAATTGATACTTTTAACCAAGTTCAGACCTCAAGAAAAAGGAAACAAAAGGGGTGGGTGGGAGTGCAGGTATACCTGTCAAAATAAAAGTAAGTCAGCAGAGATATTAAGCCTATGCCCTCAAGCTGGTTTTCCTTTTGAAACGTATGTACTATTGTTCCACACCTATATATCTATGACCTGGTAAGAATATCAATAAACATATGCTATACAAAAAAGTAATTCTAAATCAGCTTAGATAAACATATGTTCATATTTCTTTTCCTTTTGAAATGTTTGTACAATAGTATCACACCCATCTATGAACGAGTAGAAATAATCATATGACCTACCATGTGGGATTTAAAATAATGATCTTTTTTGGTCCATCAAGTTCGATAACGTATCACTTTAATCTGCCCGGAGAGATACATCCCAACAAGCAGATCACCATTCTCGTCAATTTCTATAGGTATGGGAAAGTCTAATCCACAATTGTCCACACATTTTAGATACAAACCATTTTGATCAAGAATATGCAAACAGTTGTTCATATAATCAGTTACAATAATATTGCAAAGAGAATCAGTGATGATTTGGTCAGGACTAAATAATGTTTTATTAAATATCATTTGTCTTTGGTACTCAAATCTAAATTTTCCTATTTGTCGACTACAATGACTGCCTTAGCATTTGTGTCAGAAACACAGATGTCTTCATTTTTATTTTCTGCAACGAAGTGTTGGAAATGTCCAAACCGAAACAATGATTGCTCTTCATTAAACTGAATTTCTTGTGTTATTATTAATTCTCTTCTCATCTTTGACATTTCACATCTGATAACCTTAACCTCCATTGAAGACATATTAGAAACACAAACCAAAAGTCCGCCTGTACTAGTTGCACAGAGTCCTTCGGTCAGACAATCAAGAATCTTTAGTAGCGGTTTTGACACACCATCTTCCACGCTGAAAACACCCTCTCTTCCCTCGCTGTAGTATATTCCATGATCGATCATCGTTATATCACGGTTTGGACCTTGAATTTTTATTTCATTACCTTTTTCATCGATGGAATCACCCAATAAATGAATGGGATATAATACTGGTCCCGTGTCACATATCCACACACTAGATCCTTCACACACAAAGCGCAAAATGTACCTGTTATTCGCTTGAATCGTTTTTATAACTAAAGCTTTGTTTAGCAATCTCAATCCATCATGATAGACTGTGTTTTCTGCAGAATTATTGTGGAAATTAACCTCAAGACTTCCGAATCCACCATCCTGAACTTCTTGTACCAAACTAAGAAAATTCCCTTGGACAAAAATTGGAGATTTTAGATATTTCTGAAAGTTAAAGGAAAAACGGCGATTGATGGAGTATGCCTGGTCATCCTTTTTGAAATGTAACATCATCTCTAAAATATCTTTTTTATTGTATATTTGTATTAAATCACGGTTTTTGTTAAGTTCCTGCAATACTTTGGAATAAGCATCATCTATATAAACATTCTGGTCTTGAAATTTTGACAGTAAAATTTCCTTTACAACATACATTCGTTTTTGAAAATTTGTAAAATCTGTACTTATGTCCTCAAGGATTCTGTTTTTCGTTTCTTCTGCATTCTTTAATGCAGCATCAATTTCATTTTTTGCTGTTTAATGTTTGTCGAAAGAGATGAATTGGTTCAGCAGTTTTGGCATTATAATTGATTGTAAGATGCCCGAATCTGCTAAAATCTGTTCCTTTCACCTTTCAATGAATTCCTGCATGTAACCAAATGTATGTTTCACATGGACTGTAGATGAAGTCCAACATTTTAGACAAAGTGGGACGTTGCATTGTCGACAGAAAGTATCAAGTTTGTAACAAGGATGCATGCTGCAGTGTGGAATGTCCATATTAGAGTTCTTGTATCTGTACAGAACTATAAAATGTTGGTGATTTCTTGATTCATCTACATGCTGGTTCACACATTGTCTACAGAAGCTTTCCTGGCAACTTTTGCAAACATACTGGATTCCCTGTGGACATTGTGAACATGATCTAAGCCGTTGTATTGTTATCATGATGAATGTTACTATTTTTTGTTGCAAATCAATTAGCTTTGGTTAGCTTTTACATGTATCGGGCTTTTAAGTTTTTGTAAAAGTGAAGCTAGAACCATTTCTATAAAGTAAAGAAAAATACATTAGATAGACACTTATTTCACCATTTAATGATTTTAAAAGTACCGTACAACTTAAGCAAAATTTAATGTGTCTTGATTTTGTTTTCCAATTTGATCTTAAAATTGTTCATAACTGAACATACTGTATTACAAACAAATGAATAAATGAATTATTATAATTTATATTCTAACAAAATGATTAACTGAAAAAACATTAAATAGAGATAAATAAATAAACAGTTTTGCAAGATAATAAATATTTCTTTTATATTTTAAAAGTAAAATAGTCATTAAACTTAAGAGATTTAAAACGGTATGTATTTGTTAAACATTCTTCACACCGTTTGACAAATTATGGTACCAATTGCGCCCTGTTATTACCAGACCTACTTAGTATTTTTTGTATTCATATAAAGCAGAATTTGTGCAAAACCTTATGTGTGAAAAGACGAAATTACTTGCTGTGGCCTTTAACTCGATATTCAGATAAATCTACGATGTATTGCCAAATTAATAATTGAAATTTCCACTCTTATGCTATTTCGATACGATATATCCTGGTGAGCTTGAGATAAAAGATACCACAGACTCTGACACATCTGTTTCATAATTGGATTTTTTACTTGAAAAAGACGTTAGTGGTAATCTAAGAACGAAGCTCTATGATAAATGTGATGACATTAACTTTTCTATCATCAACTTCCATTACTTATGCATCAATAAACTAGAACCTTCATCACCTGCATTTCGAATTTTTATATCTCAGTTGATTTGATAGGCAAAACATGCTCTACGAAAGAACAATTTCTAAGACGAGGTTAATTATTAACATACAAGTTGATGTAACAAGAATTTCAGCAGTCTCGTTTAAAGTCATCATTTTGTAAGTTCTATGGTCGAAACGATGACCTAGTCACCAAATACAACTATTTATCAGAGTCTAATGCCGACTGACGTTTTTCATTTTATTTTTAGTCTATCATTTATACACTGAATTGACGACTGATTTTTCCGTTATTTTCCAATCATAACAAGGAACACACAGGGGGTGACAGGTAGACAGAAGATGCTCACTCCTCCAGTCCATGGCACATGATCCCACCTCCGATGTTTTGGAGGTCCATGTTTGCTATGCCCCTATTTTGACTCCTTCTCAACAACTACTATGCGAATTTTAATCACATTTAATTTGCCCAAACGCATCACAAGATTAGAGAGACTGGGCGGTCGTGGTGATTTTTAGACTATTTCTATCTCCTTTAAAAGAAGACATCCATATAAAGATATACAAAAATGATCAAATTTTAAAACTGATTAAATATGTATGAAAATTTTCTTTGTCAAATGAAAGTGGACATTTAAAGATATCATATCTAAAAATTTAAGTTATATCTGGTGGATAATTCCTTGCTAATTTATTGACCCCTAGCCTCCTTAAGCCAAAGAATTAACCTTTCAAAAGTTATAGCCAAAGTCAAAGTTTTTATAATAAAAATGTAGGACAAACTTAAAGGTCAAGGTGAAATGGTCAAATTAAAGGTATAAAGGGGAAGGTCTTTTCATAGGGAACACATATAAGAAAATCAAGTATAGAATCCTACTCCTAGCACCAACAGTTCAAAGTAAAGGACGAGGTTATAGCATTTTTAAAAAGTATAACAAACTCCAAGGTTAAGTCCAAAAGACAAAATTATTGGTATCCGTCAAAGGTCATGTCACAAGGAATATGTCTGTAAATCTGAAGGCCCTAGTACTAACCGTTCAAAAGTTATATCCAAGGTTCAAGTTTTCTTAAAAGTGGGTCAAGGTCAAAAAATATTTATATCCCTGGAAAGATCTTGTCAAAATAAATACACATGTGAGGTATGTAAGCTCTAGTTCGGGCCAAGGTAAAAGGTTAGCAGATATTTGCAAAAGAGGTTCAAACTCTAAGGTCATGATCAAAGGTTCAAAAATGGTGGTACTCAAAGAAAGATCTTGTCAAAGGAATAAACATATGAAATATGAAAGCCATATCAATAGTTATGGGCAACGTGATAGTTTTGTGGACACACAGACAAACAAACTGACTGAAACACATGACAAGAACTATATTCTCCCTAATCTTTGATTACGGGAGCATAAAATTTAGTGAAATTAATGGTATCTTTTAAAAAACTTCTCACGTGTCACTGATACCCATGGATGATCTTGTCTTTTCTTATCACCATTGTGTGTGTAACGACGAAAAGTGACCCCGTAGAAAATTTACCAGCGGTTATTTTTCTACGTAGAAAAATGACCCAGGGTCCATATTCTACGTCACGTGGGGTTATTTTTCGACCGTAGAAAACCATTCCAGACCAGTAATTCTACGACTACACACATGTTGAAAAATGACCCCCATAGAAATGAAACCTTGTAGCTGTGTACTGATAATTTTTAAGTTCTGATGATGATATAAAAAATCCCCCAAAACGGGCAAATATTTACATAAGAGTAAATAATAGTTCAACATACACAGATATATACAAATTCCTTTGAAAAAGTTCCTTTTTCAACACTTTTTTACCTACATAACCTGACAAATGGTTGCTCTTTTAGATTTTCTTAGACACTAACTTTGCAAATAAAAAAAGAACTCATAGTCTATCATGCCATTGCTTCGATATCTAATGTCATTTTGCATTTCTGTTAATTTGTTAAGATTCAAAAACTATCCTTTAACGGTAGATAAAAATACCAAGGCACAAATTCTTGGTAATACATATGGTGCTCTATTTCGAGGAATCCATTGAAATGAATTGTAACGATATTTTGAAATGAGTAAACTGTTTAAGTGTTTTGACTTGCCTAGATAGCCGAGTAGTCTAGCGCGCTGTTCCTGCACTGCTAGGAGACAGATTCCGAAGGTCGAGAGTTCAAACCCCGGACTGGGGCGGAAGTGGTTATCCATGTAAAAGTGAATTTCTTTGTGCTTTCTCTATTAATATTTCTTCCATTAGGGCTGAGTGCTACTGAGGCTACTATTCTTGAGAAAAAGATTTTTAAAAAATTTTGTTAACTTGTTGACCCCCAGCATTCTTAAAGAAAAGAGAATGATTTTGATGCTTAGCTCTGATATGTCTCCTCAAAATCGCCAAAATCTCTATTTTGGTATGAGAGTAAATATTATTTATATATACCTAATATTTCTAATGTTATTGTGAGATAAAAGATAATTATTGATCTTTCTATTTACCATATAAAATTTTCTTCACATCATGAATTGACATATTATTCATGTCTGACGCTTCATACTTTAAACATTTTTCCATTTGAATTAAATGCTATTGCTGTTGATGAAGATCAATGTTTGGAATTTTTTTCTAAAAATGGTGAAATTTGGAGCACATGGATATTTCACCTTAATATTATTTTACTATTGCTTAAATATAAAAACCTGAATAAATAAAACAAATCTCATTAAATTCAGACACATTTATTTTACTATTGAATCTTAAAAATAATTAAATAACCTACAACAAATAATAATTAAACAAAAAATACTGGCTCTGATGACAAATGGTGTTGTTTTCTGTAAAAAAAATTTTCATTCTCTCTATGATGAGTTCTACATGGATGTGATGTTTTGCTATGTCCTTGCTTAAATCCACTTGAGCAAAAAGTTTTACTCTTTCTCCTATAAACTGACGCAAAACAAGTTTTGCATCCAATGTCATTAGAAAGTCATCAATTGAAAAACCACGATCTGCCGGTATTATATCATTATTCTCTTAATAGTCTAAAAATCAGACTTGATGAAAATGTCTTTATCAGAAATTCATCCTTTGAATACGTCGGCAACAAGAGGCCCATTGGCCATATCGCTCACCTTAGCACTGTGGCTAGGAAGAAAGCAAAAATCAATCCAGTTTTGAAAAAACTTAAATGTATGTGCTCCCAACATACCCCTTAAAGGCAGAATGGGTGATGATTTGAATAAACTTGACTCTACACAGACTGTTTACATATTTCTTTGACTTACTGTGGGTTTTTTTTCCAATAAGTTTGCCCCACCCAACCCCTGGGGGTCATGATTTGAACAAACTTTAATTTACTCTACCTAGGGATGCGTTCATATATATTATAGGGTTATTGAATTTATATCGGAGAATATTGGCACGAGTTGGCTGGTTAAATGCACGAGCTTGCGAGTGCATTTGAACAACCAAAGAGTGCCAATATTCACCGATATAAGTTCAATAACTCCTTTATTATATAGCTTAAACATTTCCACATAATTTATAATTAATATTCCAACTTAAAAAAACCTTAAATTAATGAATTTTTAGTATAGGTATTCAAATTAACATCTTTCCTGTTAGTGTTCAATATCGCGTCATTCCGATGACTCTACCGAGCGATACGATTTGCTTATTTAGGTTTTAATGGGTCTAATACGTACTGTATTTTTTATAGATAATTTTATTTTAGTGTGAAAAATAAACACATCTTACCCAGATACCACTTCCTTTCTTCAGTTAAGCTCTGAGAATTTGACCAGACGACTTTATTTGTTTACAACGGGGCGTTCGATATTGAACGCTCGTATTCGGAATGTTTCGGGCATACTCATATACGTAATACAAAGTTAGCGTTCAATAAAACGTCAAGATATTAAACGCTAAAATTCTTTAGATTTTTGGTAGTATTTTATTAGAAACTATTTATTAGCTATATATGTAATAAGACTAATCATGGCCTTGTTGTTCTTGAGAAGGTTATTTTTTAACAATTTTTTCTATATATTCCTTTGTAAAACTTTGGTCGTCCATTGTGGCCCCACCCTACCCCGGGGATTATGATTTGAGCAATCTTTAATCTACAATACCTGGGGATGTTTCCATATAAATAAGACCAATCATGGCTTCGTTGTTCTTGAAAAGATTATTTTCAAAGATTTTCCCTACATATTTCTATGTAAAACTTTGATTTGGATTCATGATTGGAACAAACTTGAATCTACTTGAACTACTTGAGGATGCTTCCACTTTAGTTTCATCTTTCCTTACCCAGTGGTTCTTGAGAAGAATTTTAAAACATGAGACCAAATTTTCACTATTTCACAATTATCTCCCCTTGAATAAGGGCGTGGCCCTATATTTGATGAATAACAATTTCTAGTTAACCAATGTCTCTAATTTATATTGTTGAAAAATACTAGTACCTCTGTATAATCTATGATATATCTGATATTTTTGTACTTTTAAAAAGACTTTGGTGAAAACTTGAGCAAAAATCTACATTTTTGATCTTCGAGGAAGAAATCTTTTATACAACACATGTAATCAAACCTATGTGAGAATTTTTCCAGAAACCATAAAGGTAATAACATTAAATCTGTATGATAGATCTTGATCAAGAAACTCATGTCTTAGCCTTACGAGTGTCATAAACAGTTAATTTTTGGTTCAAGCTTGTGCTTTGGTCCAGGTCTCTTGGTTGGCGATCTGTCTGGATTTTCAAAATCGCTGTTCCAATAAACTAGCTTGTTTAAGAAGGCCCTAAATATTCCCACCAGCACATGAAAGGAAAAATGGTTATTCCTGTGTAGTACTTGCACATCTCTTCAACCTTCATTATGACACCAAAAGTAAACTCACTTGAAGTCTCTACATAGGATTTTTGTTTGTTTGGTATTTTTAGACTATTAGATGTTTTCAGATGAACAACTTCATTTTGGAGCAATTTTACTTTGTTTTTTAATATGTCTAATTCTATGTTTATATTTCTTTCATTTTGGGTATGATCCCTGAGGTTTGACTTAAAAGCATTCATCTGTCATTTTATCTGAAGTTTGACAGATGCTTGGACTTTGAGGCATGGACTCAATTGTACTTATATTTTCTATGAATTCCATTACTTCTTATTCATGTTATTTTTGATGAAAAGATTTTCTTACCATTTTCCTGGGATATGAGGTTTCTTGTGCGGGACTGGGACATTTCGCTTTGTTGTTCATTTTTTGATCTGTCAATAGCTTAAAATAAGACAGATGAACACAAGTAATGCATTTTTCGACATATACAAGTATATATAAACACAAAATTTCGACACATATCAATATGCTGTACTAAGTTAATTACTTCAGAGTCGGTTGCATTTGTAGGAAGAGGGTCTGGATGTTCATTTGTTGGCCCTGATTTTCCTCTAACAACATGAACAAATTGCTTGATGCATATAAATGTATCCTAAGTGTCCAATCCTTCCCGTTTACAAATATTCACCCATCGTTTAACACTTTTCAATATCTCCCCAAGGTTTGGGAAATCTAATAACATGAATAAATTCGACTCTTTGCATATGTCCTTTGTAGGCATACCGTGAGTGTTACTATTGTAAATCCATGACAACAGTTTTTTTATTCTATCAAGAATGTATTAGGGCGATTATCTGTCAGGGTTTTTTTTGGTTCAATTCTACAGCATCGATCTGCCCACACATGCAAAAAGTGGCAAAATAACAATGGCGTTGAATAGCATTTATTTAAATATCACTAACATGGCAAAATATCACTTACTTAACCTTATTAAATAAAATAACAATTAAATTGTATTGGGAGAACTTGTGTTACCTTACCGCTTAAAATAATTTAATTTTAAACTATCCAACAATTTCACGGCATCCTTAAAGAAACTAAAAAACGATTGTGTCCAGATTCTTTCCGGGCACGATATTCATGCAGTGGGCATTTACGAATTGTTTTTATTTCCAAGATGGACTGGACTGAATAACTTGCATTAATCCTATATTCCTCTGACTCTAACCTCTGATTTTTATTTTAAAAAAAAAAGCAAACTTAATCTTTACATGCCGAAAAATCATTCATTCACTCGAGTCGTTTAATTTTTTTTCGGAATTTATACAAGGATCGTTTATAATTATAATGCGTCTTTAGAATACTTACATGCAGGCACTTGCTGCTTGTTTCCCATGTTTCCATTTGCTACTGATAGAGGAGAATTAGAGGACAATAAACATAAGTGTATCGGAAAACAATATATAAAATGAACGGATATGATCTGAGCAATGTACGTCATATTTGAACTTGGCTGAGAATTTTAGCTGAATTTTAAACACCCAAAAAAGTAAACTATGCATGACTGGTTTTTGATGTTAAATTCAAATTAAGCAGTACTTCAACAATAATTTGCTACTTTATTTCGTATGGTCTCTTTTTAAAGTTTTTTTCTGGCAGCAAACCAATAATGAAACAATTATTCTGAAATCGATGACAAGGTAGGTACACACATCTCACTAAAATTAAAATTTTCTAATCAAGTTTGCTATGTTCATCAGAAATTTATTCTATTGTGTAAAAATGCTTCTATTCAGAAAATGATTTCTTACTAATGTGACTATAATCATTGAAAATACTTGTTATTTTAAAATTATGTTATCAATGGTAAAGAAATCCATAAAATTATTTATTAACCTCCACTATCCGTCTCAAACAATCACAGCAAAATAATTATAAAGCCAAATTATGAATATGATTGATAAGTAAACATTGATTACATAATATGTGGCATTATTGGTTACATAATGTACTAAACCTTCTTGGGGTCTGAAACCGCCATGCACCTGATTAAATTTACACTTTTGATTAAGTTCAGACCCCAAGAAAAAAGAAGCAAAGGGGAATGGGGCAAAGTTTATGTATACCTGTCAAAAAAAAAATTAAAGTAAGTGTAAGTCAGCAGAAACAAGCCTACACCCTGTTTTTCCTTTTTAAACGTTTTTGCTTTTGTTCCACGCCTATCTATGAGCTCGTAGGAATATTAAACATATGTCTTACTAAAAAGTAATTCTCAGTCAGCAGAGATAAACATGGACTTCTTTTCCTATTGAAAAGTTTGTAAATTAGTTCCACACCTATCTATGAACGAGTAGAAATAATCATATGTCCTATCCTGTAGGATTTATAATAATAATAATTTTTTGTTCATCAAGTTCGATAATATATATACCCTATTAACTCTAAAAATGGTATTTTATTTCTTATATTTATATCTTTCGTTTTTAGTCGTGTTACTTAAGAAATAAGGTATCATTTTTTGAGTTTTATTCCCAATTTTAAAAAGTGAGTTATCTCCCCTCAAAATCGGAACTCTTCTACACTAGCATAACTTCCGCGGTTTACACATTACGATAATCCAACAAAATAGTGATCAACTTACACGCTGCATTTAAAGATTTTAAAAGGAGGAAATATTTTGCATTTTTTTGGCTACCCCCCCCCCCTTCTAGAAAGCTGTACGAATTAGCCAGGCACGTAGCATCGTCTATTAAAGTGGGGGGGGGGGTAGCCAAAGAAATATTTTTTTCTTACCTGGAAAAGTTGACTAGCAAAGAAAAACCTTGTCCAAAGTTGAAAAAGCTACTTATTTCAGTACCAGGTTCTTGGCATACAATACTACATTTCCCTTATATAACTTTACCGTAGTATAAACTGTGTCACTCTCTACAATCGGCTCATACATTCACTGAGAGGAGCGAACGACAACTCTGCATAGGAGATTGAAACTGTGTGTGTGTGTGGGGGGGGGGGGGGGGGCA
>PRKT01000414.1:463231-500117 GCA_003671525.1 Saccostrea glomerata
CCCCCCCCCCCCCCCCCCCCCGTGCGTACAGGTACAGAGAACGAATTTGTAAATGGGTTGAACAGTTTAATGTGAACCATGGTTGTGGAAATTAAAAATTATTAGAATTATTAATCGTGAATTCAATAAAATTGCGGTACATATATTTTTTCACAGATGTACATGTATGTCAGTTACACGGGGTTACATGAGTCTCTCTCTCTCTCTCTCTCTCTCTCTCTCTCTCTCTCTCTCTCTGATATGGTTTTTTACACACTTTGCAAAAAAGAATAACTTATAAGAAAATTAATACATATACTTACACTGAAAGGATTTAAAAAAAAATAAATAACACTTGAGAAACGAATGTTTTCCGTTAATTAACGAAACATACGTTAGGAATTTATTGCATCAATTTCGTGTTTCTGCTCTCAATTCTCTGAACTAAAACAAAATGTGTATTTTACTCGGGAATATACATGTACATATAGGACAATGTTATAGTTTATCAGTAGTTAGGTACTAAAGTATTATTATTGTTTTCTTTTATTTTCATATCTTGATCATTGTATGACACAGTTGATAAAGAATACTTATTAAAATTACAAATAGAAAGAACTCTTATTTATGATCAAGATAGTGACGCAACAATGCCTGTAATACAGTGTCCATTTCCTGGCTGTGACTATACCACCGACGACCTAGATGCAACAATCGTCGCGGCCCTCATCACAGTCCACAGCGCGGTACACACAACTGGACCCGTCTTGACAGCAAAAGTAGAGAAAGTGAAACGGCCCACCATAACCGCCGCTGGAACCAGCGAGGATTGGGCCTACTTTATGTCACGCTGGACAGATTATGTGGCTGCAACGAAACTGGACGGTAAAGACAAAGTCATTCAGTTGCTTGAGTGTTGTGATGAACCCCTTCGCAGAGACCTGACACGAACAACAGGTGGCAAATTAACTGAAAAAACAGTAGACAGCGTATTAGCTGCCATTCGTAAACTTGCTGTTCGTGAAGAAAACACAATGGTAGCCCGTGTGACATTACATAACATGAGACAAGACCGTGATGAGTCAGTCAGAAACTTTGGTGCACGTCTCAGAGGACAAGCTGACATTTGCAAATTCGTGATTGACTGCCCTAACTGTAACACCAGAGTCAACTACACAGATGCCATTATGCGCGATGTCCTCACGCGAGGCGTTGTCGACCCTGACATTCAGTTAGACTTACTTGGCGACAAGAATCAAAATATGACTTTGGAGGAAGTATTTCAATTCGTTGAAGCGAAAGAAGCAGGGAAAAGATCAGCCCAAAGGCTTCTAGATTCTCATTCAGTTGAGGCAGCCAGCTCCTACAAAAGGTCCAAGCAAGTGCCGAGCAAAGAAAATCAAGACCCGTGTTCTTATTGTGGGAAACGTGGCCATGGCAAGAAAAGTGTGGCACAACTGCGTAAGACTCAGTGACCTGCATATGGCCACAGGTGTGAACTTTGTCATCGAGATCACCATTTCGAGAGTGTCTGCCGTAGCAAGGACAATCCAAAACGCCAAACCCAGTCTAGGCAGCACAACTATGACAAAAAAAGTGCTGTGTTTAACACGTTGTGTACACTGTTCTTCCCTCAACCTCAGCATGACAACCTAAACACCATGCATCACGCCATGGGGAAGATACCAATACAAGACCGCTCCACAAGGCTACATTGCCGATGGTTACACAAGACGCTACGATGAGATAGTTACAGACATTCCAAACAAAACCAAGTGTGTTGATGATGCCTTACTCTGGGCTGATGACCTAGAAGAAAGTTTTTTCCAGGCAGTGCGTTGGCTTGATGTCTGTGGAAAGAATGGAATAACACTCAACCCAGAAAAATTTGTCTTCGGAGCAGATGAGGTCGAGTTTGCGGGCTTTGAAATCACCCTTGATGAAGTCAGACCCTGTCGGAGATACCTGCAAGCTATCATAGACTTTCCCACACCAAAAGACATCACGGATGTGCGTTCATGGTTTG
This sequence comes from Saccostrea glomerata, assembly GCA_003671525.1. Taxonomy (NCBI): domain Eukaryota; kingdom Metazoa; phylum Mollusca; class Bivalvia; order Ostreida; family Ostreidae; genus Saccostrea; species Saccostrea glomerata. The sequence goes on from PRKT01000414.1 coordinate 465,237, forward strand.
GCCTTGTGAATCAAGTTTCATACGCCTTCAGTATGGCTAAGCGCATGTTACCATTTCGGGACCTCTTGAAGCCAGGAACTGCTTTCCAGTGGAATGAACACCTGCAGACATTATTTGAGGAGTCAAAAGTACAGATTGTAAGAGAAATTGAAGACGGTGTTAGTATCTTTGACCCTGACAGACCCACATGTTTGACAACTGACTGGTCCAAATCAGGTATTGGGTTCTGGCTCCTTCAGAAACACTGTACATGTGAGAAGACAGAACCTTTTTGCTGTCCATCCGGATGGAAGATCACACTTGTCGGCAGTAGATTTACTCATCCATCGGAGTCTCGCTATGCACCTATTGAGGGTGAGGCACTAGCAGTTGCAGATTCCCTGGACAAGGCCAGATACTTCATATTAGGATGCAAGGACCTAACCATTGCAGTTGACCATAAACCACTCCTAAAGATCTTCGGTGACCGATCTCTTGAAGACATTTCAAACAATCGTCTGAGAAACTTAAAGGAGAAAACACTCCGATACAGATTCCGTATGGTCCATATCCCTGGTGTCAAACACCGTGCTACAGACTGTCTTTCACGCCATCCTATTAGTGACGCGGAGAAACTTATCTTACCTGATGATGTTGCGCAAGTAACCAATCCCAGACTTTTAGAGAACCTTCATCTGGAAAATTCAAATACTGAATACATCCGGAGAAGTTGCAGAGATGAAATAATGAGATCATCTGCTGTTGCATCACTGAACGCCCTTGGCCTGAAGTCGGTGACCTTGGACAGAGTTCGTGTAGCTACAGCCAGTAACCAAGATATGCTACTACTGAGTGAGATCATTGAAGGTGGAATGCCACAGCACCATCATGAAGTACCAGAATCTCTACGACAGTATTTCCAGTACCGTGAGGGCTTGTCAACCACTGATGGGGTTATTTTGTACAAGGACCGTATAGTTATCCCGCAATCACTAAGGAAGGAAGTCCTAGATGCATTACATTCAGCCCATCAAGGAGTTACATCCATGATAGCTAGAGCTGAGACATCTGTATTTTGGCCAGGGATAACGCCGGACATAAATGCTCTTCGTGCAAACTGCCAACAATGCAACCGCAATGCACCGTCCAACCCGAGTGCTCCACCAGTTCCACCAATAAGCCCGGAGTATCCCTTCCAGTACATCTGCACTGATTACTTTACTTACAAAGGTAACCATTACCTGGTGGTTGTGGACCGCTACTCAAACTGGCCCATCGTAGAACAGTCAGCCGTTGGAGCTCAAGGACTGATAACTTGTCTCAGACGCATCTTTGTCACATACGGGATACCTGACGAACTTGCATCTGACGGGGGACCAGAGTTCACAGCTACGACTACAAGGCAGTTCCTCAGTGACTGGGGTGTGCATCATAGATTATCCTCAGTAGCCTTCCCCCACAGTAACTGCAGAGCAGAGATTGGAGTCAAGACAGTCAAGCGCCTTCTAATGGATAATACTAGCTCTTCTGGTGACATTGACACAGACGCTTTCCAGCGAGCTATGCTACAATACAGAAATACACCAGACAGAGACACGAAGCTCTCTCCAGCCATATGCATATTTGGTCGACCAATAAGAGACTTCATCCCAATCCCACCTGGGAAATACAAGCCTCATCCAACATGGCAAAGCACATCTCTTGCCCGTGAAGAGGCATTGCGCAACAGGCATATGCAATGTGCAGAAAGACTGTCGGAACATACACAAAGACTACCACCTCTTTCAGTTGGAGACCATGTTCGTATGCAGAACCAAATTGGACTTTTCCCTCGCAAGTGGGATAAGACAGGAGTAGTCATTGAGGTGCGCCAGTTTGACCAGTATGTCGTGCGCATTGATGGCTCTAGACGTGTCACCTTACGGAACAGGAAATTTCTTCGCAAATATATTCCAGTTCAGTTGCCACCAAAGCGACTTACCATAGAAACTGATTCTAGGGCACATCCACCATTGTCTTCCCTGTTGAGGCCTGTCACATCTCCTGCTCTCACCATGGACACAACAGTGAAGCCTGGATCAACAACACCGATGAAAACAGTCACAATTTTCACAACAGTCACCCGTGCCTGCCACGGAACCCCCATCTGAGACACCTACTCCTATCAAGGTGCAAAAACCATGCCGTCAGCTCACATACACTGAGCCAAGCACCCGAGATGCCAGCTCACCACCAGATGTTGCCAGAGAACCACCTTGTGCAGAAGCAACAGTTGCTCCACCACCAACGATTGAGTCCACACCTACCCTGCCACGACGTACCAGCCGCATCAGACATGCTCCAGAATGGCAAAAAGACTTTGTTTGCGAATAAACTCACACACCATGAAATTTACAATCAGTGTTTGAAGTCAATAAATGAAGACTTTCGACAGTGAATTCCAGCCCATAATTGACAACTCATTAGTCATTAATACATGTATTATCATGTGTTAAATATCAGTCTTTTTCATTCAGTTCCTTCATTTATAAACTAAATGGACACTTCCTACCAAAAGACTTGGGGGGAGATATAGGATAATGTTACAGTTTATTGTAGTTTATCAGTAGTTAGGTACTACAGTATTATTATTGTTTTCTTTTATTTTCAGATCTTGATCATTGTATGACACAGTTGATAAAGAATACTTATTAAAATTACAAATAGAAAGAACTCTTATTTAGTACATATGCTTAGATCCTACACTTAAACTTTGATTAAATGCAGCTCAGACTTTATACGACATATGTAACACGAATTCAGGTCGATTCTATTTTAATTAGTCTGTCTTCGTTACATGAGCACATGAGATTAAATTATTCATTTAGAATTCCATTCAAAGTTTTAATACTATACAGTGAATCAATTATTTTACAAATAAAAAATTCTAGAAACAAGGTTAATTCAAATGAAATAGGCCTTTAATTGTCACCAAATGTGTTCTTGTAAGTAAAAGTTCTATGTTATGACATACGCAGTTTCTCGGTATCGGTCGCGAAAGACGAACTACTGATGTATATGCAGCAATTTCGGAGTTAAAACTGTAGATGGACATGTCATCAGTCTCCAAAAAATTGCTAGAGATACAGAGAAAATATAGCTGCAGCAGGCTAGATTAATTCGTAAAAACTTTATAACTAAAAATTTGTTCCGCACATTTTGTAAATAATGATGATCCGTCTGCAGAACATCCACTACTTTGTTTTTTTTTAAATAGGCCCTTCGAAATGTCGAATATGTAACAGCATTTTATCAGTAATTTGTTTCGGTTTTTTTTTTTTTGTAAGGGAGGGGGGGGGGCTCACACAGCGCTTTATTATAGTACTATATAGATTAATACAAATCCAAAAAGAGACTATTAGTTGGCAATTTAAAAAAAAACAAAACACAATAACATTTTTCCATATGACAGAGGCATTACACCATGAACATGTTAACATCAAGAACGTCCGCGGAAGTGATTTTATTTATAGCGCATGCGTATTAAACACAGTAAAAGAGTTCCCTTCAGGGGAAATAACTCACCTTTTGAAAATGGGGAATTGGAAAAAAAACGGGTTGGTCACGTGATCAAATCCCACTTTATGGAAGATTTGATCATGTGCCAACCCGTTTTACATCCCAATAAAACTCAACAAATGATACCTTATTCCTTATATTTACATTTGTCAGTGATTTATTACAAATAGCAAGGTACTTAAAGTTTGAATTCATAACGAATTTATTTTTTCTCAACTCAACGGTATAAGTTGAATGTGTTGAACAGATCACGTCGATTACTTTAACGTCACAATGAAATTAGGTAGATCGCTTATAACAAAACAAATCAATTCATGGTCACATGACGAACATTTTTTACAGGGATGTAAAAACGCTCTGTTCAAATACTGTTATAGAAGGGCAAACATTTGCAAATGTAAATATAAAGAAATATGGGCATAATTTAGACTTTGCTTTGGAAATGCAACGTAACGATTCCACGACGTCATTTGACTCACAATCGGAACTTTGAAAAGGGCTCGTGCAGTTTGCTTTCAATACTCAAGAAAATCTTATCATATGACCAACTGCATGTCATTGAAAATTGAATTTCCATTTTATTAGTATTGTTATGTAAGGAAAGACATCAGTTAATGTAAATATTCGTCTTTACACCGGCTATCAATGTTGCCGAGGGTTTGTACTGAAAACATATGTATACATACTGTTGATCAGATGCCATTGATGGAGAGCACCAAAAATATACCAATATTTGAATTTCTCACTGCCTTATATCATTATACTTTTACTAACGTCGCTGTTGTCTTATTGTGACATCACGTTACAAACGTTTCTTCGTGTATATTTCTATGCTTGAGTATACACGAAAACGGTATCCAAATAAAAAAAAACACAGCAAATGTAAATATAACAATGAAAATAAGCAAACATTTCTTTTATCATTTAAATAAGCCATTAAATAAGATAAATGGTTCCTCCAAAACATCCATTTATGTGAATTATGTAACTACATGATTTACAATGCTCTTACCCAACTAACAAACTATCAGTCAGATGTTTCATGATTTTTCCAAAAGTAAAATGCACTCTTCAATTCCCCTTTGTATTCTTAATCCAAGATTTCCAATATTTAAATCAAATTCTCCAATTATTTATTTTTGTATCACACATCATGTTTTTCCACAAGCTTTATCAACAATTTTATTCTCTATCCAGAGTTGTCGTTCCCGCTTCTTTCCCTCATACACCTCTGTCAACGCTTGTTATACAAGATTCTTGGAAAAATTGTTTTGATTAAAAAAGTTGTATTATTAATAGTGTTTGATTATATTTCTTATCAGAAAACATTTATTTCAATTTGATACACCTTAAAAGGATTTTTTAATCAAGATTTTAATATTTACTCCACAAAATAGAACGCTAAAATCTCGTAAAAAAGTCGTTCTGAGTGATTATAGATTTAAGATAAATGATTTATCATCTTTATCAATATTTACAATAATTAATTATCATTTAAATTTCGAATCTTCGCTGTTTAAAAATTTGTACAAGAATCTTGCACAACGAGCGTTGACAGAGGTGTTATGAGCGCAGCGGAGGATAACTCTGGATATAGAATGCAATATATTGTTTCATTCCTTAAATAATTCATACAAAACTATATAGTGTATCCTCATTATACAATTTATTGAACTTTCAACTTGTAATGTACATAAAAATTTCATATATACAAGTTTTTATATGATATAATTTTATAACATAGCATATTTGTTCAGTCATACACCCACTTGGATTCACCTCAGAAGTTGTAATTCAAACACACCTCTGGTTTCATACACCCTCCTGGATCCACCTCTGAAGCTGTAATTCAAACACACCACTGGCTCTCCTCTGACTTTTTAGATCCTCCTCTAGTTTGTCAAACTGTTCTGAGATCCGCGGCTGATTTGAACAAAGATTTAATGGCCAAATTGCCATTAATATTGAATTTAATGAGTGCAAAATGTAGTCGGGAATCAAGAGTTAGAGTTCGTAGTTCACCGGCAAGTGGTGGTGTCTATATATGTGTGAAAAATTCTCCAAAGGGATGTTAAACAATAAAAAATCAATCCATCAAGGAACTGAAACACATGCATAGCTTATCTATGGGTGAGGTGCATTAACTTTAAATTCTAGTATTTAATTTGTTGCAATTATCTTAGATCGTGCTTTTTATGATACAGTTTATGTTTTTTTTTTGCCTAGTTTTTGGCATAATTTATTTTCATTCTGCTCCATAAACTCCACAGTTTTCTGATTTTGTAGTATATAAAGAATATCCAGCCTTTTCTTTAGCAGAACCAGTGTACAGTTTTGACAACGATGGAAAATTTATTGGACAGATCAGAAAGTGTCATCTTCTTTCCTCTATGATCTAATCATCCTTTTTGTACATGTTTCTTTGGAGGTATTCAACTTTTTTCCACTAACACGAATAGTCTTGTTTCACCATGATAATAATTATTTTTCCCAAGTATTCTTAGATACATGTTATGTATATTGAAATATGTGGTACATGTTTTCAAGAGTATGAAATGCATTTTAACTGTTTAATAACTTTTTTGTAATAAACATACAGGTATATCTTTGAACACAATATATACCAAAATAGAAAAATCTATCCAAGATATTTAATTTTCTTAATCATTCCCTCTACTCCGCAACAAACAGTTATTTTTGTCCACACATTAACCAAATGGATCCATCAGATCACGGTTATCTATATAACGGAGGAACTGTCCGTCCTGGTCTAGGATGTCGATACACTGGTTATCAAGGTCTGCTGTCAGAATCTGACTCTGGCTGTCTGTCGTGATGCCATAAGGTTTAAATTGTTTGTTGTTTATAGTGGACGGATGACCAGTGTATCTAAATCGGAGTTTTCCAGCCTTATTGACTACCACTACAGCACCGGCTTCATTGTCAACCACACAGATATCTAGGTTTCTGTTATCACTGATGTATTTAATTTTGTCATTTCCTGAATACAAAGGTTTACCCTGCTCATCAAACTGGAATGTTTGTTTCTCTGTGGAGCGTAAGTAACGGACAATTTTGTCTTTCAACATCAGACTCACTGTACATGGTAACCAGGAGATCACCAGAGGAGGTGACACAGAGATTTCTAGGTCTCCAGCCCTGTAGTCTGATCATCTCCTCTGTCTGTCCATTCTTCACTTTATTCACAGTCTTTGTTGTCCCATCAGAGTACACTAGATCCCCATCACCTGTCACTGCTATGTCAATTGGCGCGAAAATCGAATTTATTTTGATTGTCTTTATGAGTGAACCTTGAATGTTAAGACTTTTCCACTTGTCCAGATTTCTTCCTCACTGAGACAGGTAACAGAGCAGAGTTTATCATACCCAGTATCTATAATAGTGATAAGTTCTGGTTCTTTCATCACTTTTGTGGTTAATGTTTCTGGTTTCTTCAGTTTGTAGCCATTTTTTCTGTTTTGGTGGGTAATTCTGTTAAAGATCCAAATAATGTAAAAAGATGTAAAAAGATTTTGTATCTTTTGACATTGGACTGAACACAGGCAATGATATCTTAACTTTAGGAGGACGTTTGCTTAATTCTTTGAGTTTTAAGAACTGTATTCCAAAGTCACAGACACTTCATTTGATTCATCTATTCTATTTAACTGAAGCAAAATTTGATATATAATCTGTTAATTTCATCTAAATTTTTCTTCAGAATGCTTACATGTTTATTTTTTACTTCTTCAATTTCTGTCTTCATTTTTTTGACTATGTTGTCAATTTCTTTACGCCATTCTTCTCCATGTTTTGTTACTGCTGTTGAAAGTTTTTCATATTCTCCATCTAGATTAGCAATCTGAGTTTCTATATCAGTGACAATACCCGTACGAAAGTTGGAGGCGGAATAGGCACGGCTTGGGCACGGCTAAGACACGGAATCTGCACGGGTTTTTAAAAAGCCACACAGGTTCTGCATGTCCAAGACACGGACACGGCTTCCGTGTCTGAAAGTGAGGAATCATCACTCACAGAAATCAGCAAAGGATTATCTAGTATGTATATTGCAATAAATGATAGCTGTTTTCAAAAGTACTTAAAATGCATTTTAGGCCTTTTTGTAATGAACATACATGAAAAAAATATATCCTCCATGTAAAAGGACATTTGTTCACAGTATACATGTATACTGAGTACCTTAATGCAAAAATCTATCCAAGATATTCAATTTTCTTAACGTTTCCTCTCCACTCGGCAACAAACAAACAGTTATTTTTGTCCACGCATAAACAAACTGGATCCCTCAGACCACAGTTTTCTATATAACGGAGAAATTGTCCGTTCTTGTCTAGAATATGGATGCAGTGGTTATCACAGTCTGTTATTATGATCTGACTCTGGCTGTCTGTTGTGATTCCGTAAGGTATGAATTGTTTGTTCTTTGACAAAGAAGGATTGCCAGTGTATCTGAATCGAAGTTGTCCAGAATGGTTGACCACTACCACAGCATAGGCTCCACAGTCGGCGACACAGATATCCAGGTTTCTGTTTTCGCTTATATATTTAATCAGATCATTTCCTGAATACAGAGGTCTACCCTCCTCATCAAACTGGATTGTTTGTTCCTCTGTGGATCCTGAGTAACGGACAACCTTGGATTGTGATTCATCATCACTGTACATGGTAACCAGGAGTTCATCAGAGGAGGTGACACAGAGATTACGAGGTCTCCAGCCCTGAAGTCTTATCATCTCCTCTATCTGTCCATTCTTTACTTCATTCACAGTTCTTGTTCTCCAGTCAGAGTACACTAGATTTCCATCACCTGTCACTGCTATACCATTAGGGGATACCCCTGATTTTGTTTTTATTGTCTCGATAAGCGAATCTTGAATATTGAAACATTTCATTTCGCTGTCATCATATCCACATGTCCAAATTTCCTCTTCATTGAGACAGGTAACGCTACGGAGATTGTTAAACAGTGTATCAAAGGTAGTGATAAGTTCTGGTTCTTCCAGCAGTTCCCCGGTTAGTGTCTCTGGTCTTTTCAGTTTATAGCCATTTTCTTCTATTTTGGTGGATAATGTTATTGGAAATCCAAACAACGTCTTGAGCTGTTCTTTGTCTAATATCTGTGGGCTAATTGTTGGCATAGATACCTGAATCTTAGGAGGAAGTTTGCTAAATTCTTTGTTTTTTGACCGATATTCCAAAGCTCTGGATATTTCCTTTGACTCTTCCACTTTTTTCAGACTGAGCAATGTTTGTTCAATAAGTAACTGTATCTGTTTGATTTCATCCAGATGTTTCTTTAGAATGTCCTGGTGTTTGATCTTTATCTCTGTAATTTCTCTTGTCAGATCTTTGACAGTATTGTGAATTTCTTTGTGCCATTCTTCTCCATGGTATCTTACTTCTGCTATAAGTTTCCCATATTTTCTGTCCAAGCTTTCTATTTGGGTTTCCGTATCAGTGGCAATTTCTTTATATGTTGGAGAAATTATGTTTTCTAACTTATCTAAATCCTTTTCAATCATTTTTCTCTTTGAATGGTAAATTTCAAATAGTTTTGACTGTGTGTGTGTTTTGTGGCTTTCTGATTCAGAGCATAGAGCACATATAGGGATATCACATTCTTGACATTGTAATTCACAGGCTTTGGTTGGGTGTGTTGCACACTTTGGATAGATCAATGTTGATTTTCTCTCTGGAACAGAAATGTTTTCTTTTCCAATCCGGGGTTTACGTACCTTGGTTGCCATGACGGAAATCACTGTAGTACATCGGCTTTTTATGTGTCTCACTTAGAGATCACATCTGATCACATCCAGTGTATAGAGGCAGGGTATAAATGGCCAAATCTAAAATTTGAAAAAAAGAAACTTATCCCTAAATGAGATAAACAGAGAAAAATGAATATAACATCATATTATTTATATTCAACTTTTCTTGCAAATCAAATTTTACCATTGTTTATTTATTCAGCTTGAAACCTCTCTCTTGTTTTATTGCTCTCCGTTTTTGTCCGTCGTCGTCCGTCGTGTGTTAACATTTGAATATTTAAAGTTCTTTTCTCTGCAACCGTTTAACCAATTTCAACCAAGTTTCGTATATAGATTCTAAAAGTTGCTGTTATTTATTATAATAACAGGTGCTGATCAAGATCTTTTTCCAGAGGGAGGGGCACCCCCAGTCAAAATAAAATATACCACCATCAAAATTTCTTCAAAAGCATAAAAAGGTAAACTCTTTAAAATCTGTTTCGAAGGGGGATAGTCGGATTGCTCCCTTCTCTCCCCCTCAAAGAATCCTCTAGATTCTCGCATGAATACGAACTTAATTTTTAGAAAAACTAATTCATGTTTATACGGAAGCCCATTTAGGACCTCTTAAAAATATTTTTGAATTCGTTATAACGATTTTTAGAATTTGTTATAACGAATTTGAAAGTTATAAAGAAGCTTTACAGTTTTTCCGGTGACGAGTTAAATTTTGTGCAATAAACCGACGAAAACCATGTGTAGCCATTGAATCGTAAACACATGGTAGACTGTTATGCTTTGGGGATCTTTCACTTGATTGGAGAACGGGCGTGACGAAGACATCGTCACGTGTTGAAAATTGCCTTCCATATAAGGTAGTGGTCTCGACCTGTTGAAGATGGCCGACAAAATTGCGGGAAAAGTCAGAAGAAGATTTAAAAACGGCCGATATAAACGCAATAACACCACAGCAACAGTGACGCAGGCAACAGAGGTGAAAGAGTCTACTGTTCATCCAAGGAAGTGATTAATATGTTATACGGTGTGACCGTTGGGGCGAGCGCAGTTGTACCATCAGCAACACTCTAAAAATTGATCAGCCACTTCAAACATCAAGCCGCACGAGACATCTCGACTAGCTGTGACGTTACACGACGTCACGGAGCTCGTCGGAGCTTACGGAGACAGACGAACGTCTCTTTGAAACTATAGACCTTGTGCAATTTTGGTTGAAAAACATTGTAGAGTTATTTTTTGTTTCTTTGAAAAATTTCTACAAACTGATCTAGCCTTTTATGCTTTACGTTGTTTTTTATTTATTTATTTGCGCAAAGGACTTTGGGTAGTGCAGAAATTCTGGGAATGTTTCACAGAGAAATTTGCAATCTCCCATGCAGAGTTGTCGTTCGTTCCTATCTGGGATACCTCTGCAATGGGCTCACGTCAAGATTTTTGACATAACGTATAAAACGTTATATTTGAAGAATTGTTTCAAATCAAATTAATAGTTCTGGATTGATTTAGTAAATATCTATCTCAAAACTCAGAGATTAGCATAGAAATTGAATTATAATGAATTAAATCAAACGCACTATTTCTCGTGTTTATCACCGTGATATACGCGAGCCAACGACAGAGGTGAATGTATGAGCCGATAGTAGAGAGTGAGAAATTTGGCTGACGTATGTACAGATTTCAATATATTCATATATATATCGTATATACCAAAATAGATACATCTATCCAAGATATTTAATTTTCTTAATCTTTCCTCTCCACACCAACAAACAAACAGTTATTTTTATTCACACATAACCCAAATGGATCTTTCAGATCACAGTTATCTATATAACCTAGGAACTGCCCGTCCTGGTCAAGGATGTGGATACAGTGGTTATCACTGTCTGCTGTCAGGATCTGACCCTGGCAGTCTGTTGTGATGCCATAGGGTTCAAATGGTTTGTTCTTTGTAGTAGAAGGATGACAAGTGTATCTAAATCGGAGTTTACCAGCCTGGTTAACCACCACTTCAGCACCTGCTCCACAGTCAGCCACACAAATGTCCAGGTTTCTGTTTGCTTTGATATATTTAATTTTGCTATTACCTGAATACAGAGGTTTACCCTCCTCAACAAACTGGATTGTTTGTTTCTCTGTAGAACCTGAGTAAAGGACAACTTTGGATTGTGTTTTATCATCACTGTACATGGTAACCAGGAGATCACCAGAAGAGGTGATACAGAGATTACTAGGTTTCCAGCTCTGCAGTCTGATCATCTCCTCTGTCTGTCCATTCTTCAATTTATTCACAGTCCCTGTTTCCCAGGAATCTATATCTCTTGGTAATTAGGCAGATGGGTTCGCCTTTTGGATTAGAAATAACTCTTGTTATTAGCTAGCATAATTTTAAAAATGAATTTGATGAAAAGTAATTAAAACTTATTTGATATTGCAAATAACCTAATATTATATAATATTATTAATTTAAAAACTAATTTTATGGGGATGAGGGTGGAATGACTGGAATCAGCATGTCCATTTGTCCATATGAATTGCATATTTTAACCTGTCTGATTTTGATTTGATTTGATTTGAACATATTTTATTATGTAACAAATACATAAATGGATTGGGCAGCAGGCATAGCCTATATAAGTCCTCTCCATAACCTGTCTGACATTATATCTTAAAAATATGATAGAGTATTTTATATGACAATGTTTTAAAAAAATTTTAGGGTAGAAAGTACAGTACCATTCATTTGCAGTCAAAGATTAAATGATGAGTTCAATGTAGGAAGGCTAGCTGTCTCAATCATTTCTTTAGAGCATCTCTGATCAAGCAGTCTTGTCTGTCTGTATCCTTTGGGAATTGGACAGAACTGTTGATCAGTTTATAGCATATGTCATTTGATGGCTAGCTTTTATTTCAAAATTAATTTGGTATAGATTAAGTTGTTAAGACTAATGTAATACATGTATTGTTTAATATGATGTGCATTTGACAAGGTCTAGAAATCTATCAATGATTTAATATTTGTTATAATTAATGCCGACAACACAGGGGGTGGATAAAAAAATATTATAAGGAATGGAAAAATCATGGAAATCTTGACATGATTTTCTTGCACTCTAAACTGTTGAAGATAATTGTAGTTTTTTGATGGGCGTATCATGCTGTGGCGTGGCACTTTATTATAATTAATTTGCAAAATCAACGTATGATATTCACGTGACCAATGAGTATTATTATTCAAAGGGTCCCTCCAAAATTCATATAAGAGGTTTGTGATAATTTGTTACATGTAGGTGACAGTTTTGTTTTGAAAATCCAAAGAATGATTAATAGTAATTTATCAGGCAAAATAGATCAGAGCTAAAGTAATAAAAATGGATTTTTTAAATCACTATTTTTGTCATTCTATACCATAAACATTCAATGGAAGTGTAAAGGCTTGTTAAGCCTTTCGTGTTAGATACTAAGTATATTTTCTTTTTATAATAATACACAAATGTATGAAAACAACCATATATGTAAACAAGATCATATTATGGCTTGCATGCAAATGCTGCTTTGTTCGATAAACTTGACAATGTGATGAAAATTCAAAATCTTGTGATGTTTGTTCAAAATCTTGTGATTTAAATTCAAAATCTTGTGATTTAAATTCAAAATCTTGTGATTTAAATTCAAAATGATTTCTAATCCAAAAGGCGAACCCATCTGCCTAATTACCAAGAGATATAGATTACACCTGCTTGATCAGAGATGCTCCACCAGTTAGCTCCTCACGCTAAACTCAATAACTTTCTCTAATTTGACATGCAATTTTCTGTTATCAGAATTCTTCTTGACCAATGCTTTATAATTACACTCATGGGAAAGGTGGAATTTCTTTAACATACATTATATTTGTTATAGATTGCTCTAAAGTATATGCTGAAAAAAAGTATTTTCTCGAATTAACACTTTTTTAATAAGGATAGTGCAATACTCTTACATTTTTTGGGACGTGTAAATGAATAGTAAAAAGACATTTTTTTTAATTTCACTAAAATTTAAGGTCACAGTGACCTTGAAATAGGTCGCGACACACCCTCTGCCTGAGATGCATAAACTGGCCAAGTTTGATGATTCTAAGTCAAATAGTTTTCTATTTATGGGCCGGAAAGTATTTTTCCATATTTGGTTATAACTTTTTAATTAAAGGTCAAAGACATACTTTTTGTGTGCAACACACCTTTAACCCAAGATGTATCACCTGACAAAGTTTGATAACTCCAGGCCTTATGGTATTAAAGTTCTGAGCCGGACACGAGAAAAGCTAACAGACAGACAGACGGACGGACACTATGCCTCTAACATAATACGTCCCATCTTAAGACGGACAAAATTGTTCAGTGGAAAGATTACTAGACATTAATAAACAAATTAATTTGAAATTTATTACGGACCCAAAATCAGCTTTTGGAAACCTCATCTTTTTTCACAATAAACTATTTGGCTTATGTTAGCAATTTTACCCAACTATTAAAGCTGATTCAGAGATAATAAAGGCTCCCTTGATTGTCATCGTGGGGGTAATTGATCAGATTTTCACATGAGATTTTAATTTAATTGATGATTAAACATCATGTTGATACGTAGCCTGTCCCATGTTTCTTTTATGATTTTTAATCAAATGATCGATAAGCACTCATGATTGTGAACAGATAATATTATAGCATTGTTTATTCGATGTGTTGAAGTGTTACACAAATTAAATGAACGATGGTGCATTGTTGGGCTTTTTAACACCTTAGAGGAATTATGAAAACATGTATTGTACTCCAATAACCATCCAACTTATTGATTTTTTTTTTATCTTATCCTGAAAGATTCTTATGGAAGCCTATTTTGGACCTATAAAAAATATATTTGAATTCGATATAACGAATTGTCGAAATTGTTAGAACGAATTTGATTCGTTACAAAAAAAATTTTGCATTCGTTATAACGAAATTAATTTGTTATAACAAATGTGTTGAATTCGTTAAATAGAATTTAAAAATTTGTTATAAGTGGTACTTCACTGCTGTTGAAAGTTTATCATATTCTCCATCCAGATTGGCAATCTGAGTTTCTATATCAGTGGAAATTTCTTCATAGGTTGGAGATATTATTTTTTCTAACTCTTCTGTATCTTTCCCTATGATTTCTCTCTTTGAATTATAGATATCCAAAAGAGTTGTGATGGTATGTCCCTTATGTATGTCAGTTATAATACAGAAAGAACACACAGATGTGTCGCATTCTTCACACTGAAATTTACATCTTCGTGTTTCATGTGTTTTGCACTGTAGATAAATTAAGGTGGATTTTCTTTGTTGGAATGGGACAATTCTATGTTTGTGATAGTCATCAGCAATGTGTTCTCCTATACAGGGTTTACAGAGGTTGACATGACAGAAATCACAGTACATCTGTACTATAGCTGTCTCACAAAGGTCACATCGGACGACATCTTGGGCACTGCTGCTGGGATCCATGTCCAAATCTAAAATTAGAATGATATGTCATTTAAATGCATGATGTCTATACTAGAGAATCCACCAGAGACAAGAAAAATGGCATTAGATGGAGAATGGACAACAAACTGGATGACCCAGATTATGCCGATGACCTATCTCTTATCTGATCCACCTATCAGCAAATCCAAGAGAAAACGAACAAAATTTATACAACAGCTAGATGTCTAGGATTAAACATCAATTTTAACACGACCAAAATAATGAGAATCAATGCTCGGAATAACTACCCCGTACAAGTTAATGGAGAGAGTTTGGAAGATGTAGACACCTTCACATACCTAGGCAGCACTTTAACAACATCTGAAGGTACTGACGAGAATATTACATCAAGAATCAACAAAGCCCGTCATGTGTTTGCCATCTTAAAACCAGTTTGGACCTCCTCCTACATGACCACGAGGACAAAGCTTAGGATCTATAATAGTAATGTAAAATCAATACTATTATACGGATCAGAATGCTGGAAGCTCCGGAAAGACCTCGCATAGAAACTGAAAGTGTTTGTAAATCGCTGTCTACGTACCATATTTAAGATCAAGTGGCCAAAAATAGTCTCCAACAACGAACTCAGGGAGATGTCAGGGCAGGAAGACATAGTAGTGAAGATTGTAAGAAGAAAGTGGAGATGGGTCGGACATGTGCTCAGAAAAGACCAGCATAACATCACGAAGTGTTCACCAACTCAATCCACCTGCGCACACAAACTAGTCTTACTTTACTCTCAAAGACATCGTTCAATCAGGTATTTAGAAACGTAGTTAAAATGCAAAATTTTAATAAATATATTCAATATATATAAATCCGCCCACAATTATATAGCCATTTTCTTCAGTTTTGTTTGATAATGGTGTTAAAGATCCAAACAGCGTACAAAGATATGTTCTGTGTCTCTTGACTTTGGTCTGAATGTTGGCAGAGATACCTTAACTTTGGGAGGAAGTCTGCTCAATTATTTCATAATAGAGTGGTTTTCAATGGTCATGGACACTTAACTTGACTACTCTATTTCATTAAGTTTAAGTATTGTTTGTTCAACAAGATTCTGTATCTGTTTAATTTCATTTGATAATTTCAAATGTATAACAGTGCATAATAACATGCAATTTCAATTTATGTTAATGTATATCCAAATAAGAATCCAGAGAAAAAGAAATGGAGGAAGTTTGCTATAACCTGACTGGAAGGTTAAAATATATGGTGTCATAGATAGATAGCTATCTTTCTTGATAATATTATGAATCTTATTCACTTGACGTTACTTATTTTTCTTTCAATAAAAAATGTATAGCCCTGACTTTATAAACTGAACAATATTACGCAATATTTTCAAGAATAATTTCTTTTTTATTCAATTGACATAAAAAATAACCCCAGATTATAAAAGGCAAATAAACTGTATTTTTAAAGTAAATTTTTCACCCTAAATTTGTAAATATTTTTGAGAAGTCTTTGCCACAATGTTTTCAATCTTAAATATGATGAAGAACCTACCCAAATGATTACAAAAAGCGATTAAAATATATACCTTTCGCCTCTATCTAATTAGAGGTTGTTTAGCAATGCCTTTATTTTTCACCATTTTGCACTTACACGGGATTTGATTATTAAATGTGTGTTTGGGGTTACTTTCAGATTAAAAATGTTTATCAAAAATTGTACTTTAAAAACAATTATATTTCATAGAAAATTATAATAAACACCAAGAATATGAATAAGTAACAAGTAATTATAAAAAAAGAATGCTCCTTACGATATGATTTGCATACCTCAGTTTATTTTACTCATATGTAAATTTACTCACATGTGCAATTTTTGTCGAATGAACTGATTTCCTTACATGCAAATTTTGCACATTTGACTAAATTTACACCTGGTCAGGACTAGGTGCAAATTAACTTTTGCATACATGTTGCGGCAAATTATTAAGTTCATGTGTGTAAATTTGTCGCCTGAACACGCAGCTAATTTACTTATGTTTTTCATTTGGTATGTTTATTGCATAAATATCCTTTTTTAGTGTTGTTTCGTTTAAGTGTGTATTGTTGTTTGTAAAAACCAGTCTGTAATGTCTAAGAAAAAAATACGTGAAATTTGAATGATCATCCTTGTTCTACTTTATCGATACCTTGATTGTAATTAGTTTTAATGAGGGAAATATGTTGGTATAGGCTATATTGCTTCAAATGTCAAGCCTTTCAATGATATATACGCTGGGTGTACTAGCATAGTACTTTCCAAAAACTGCTTTTTCAACTTTGAAAACAAGGAGCCATTATCTCCATTCTCCTCTGAGATATATTCAAATTTGTAAAAACGCATGCATCTTGCACACTTTCTCTGACAATCCTATGTTTATATCTCTGTTGATATAGCGGTGGTCGCAAACAAGTGCCCTGCAGGATCAATGAGTAGTCCCCTCACTATGCAAGTTAAGTCCATGAGAATGCTCCAAAGTCTTAACAGGAAAATTCATTCCATCCACCAGGTTCCATTACAGATTAGCTCCTGATGACTTCTTACTACCTTTCTCTATTTTTTTATATATATTTTTTGTATCTAGGCAATCTCTGAAAGTCAATTCTCAGCTTTCTTTTTACCGTAACATGAGATCAGCTTTAATGACAACGGACTGATCTTTGTCAAAGATTCCGACTTGCCTGTGATCAAAAGAAATAAAAGCCACATACAGTGTATAAACATTGAAAAAATATTTTTTAGATCAGGTAAACTGAAAACTGAAGGTTGAGAGTTTCTGATCACTTTGTGTCTGCCATTCTGTAACTTTCACCTTTTCAACCTCTTCTGAAGAATCACTGATCCAATTTAAACTACATTTACCATAAAGCATCCTTGGTGGATATACAGTGGGGTCATTCAAAATCTTAAGAAACACTGGACTAGAAAAACTGAAACTTTATATAAAAAGAAGCATTCTGGGGTAGTGTAGATTCTAAATTGTTGAAATAATGGTCCCGGGGATAGGATGCAATGGGGTCAACAAAGGTATTTCAAGGGAGAAAATCTGGTGTAAAACAGCAGGGCAAGAGTTACTCAGCAAATTATCCCGTGTTTCCCACTATCGTTCGCCCGTTATGCATAAATTTTCCCGTGTGTCCCACTATCATTGATGCCCTGGCATACTATACTTACTAGACAGTATTTCCTTAAATAATTTGAGTTGGTGAGCCTTTTTTGAACTGATTTTATCATGGTTTTAAGCTTGAAAATTCTGGAAGAGCTTACCAAAGCAAAAGAGTTAATCCTATCATTATTTTCAGGAGTTGAAACATTACAAGAGATATTTTTTTTCATCTCCTTTGTACTCAACCATTTACAAATTGTCTTGTTTGTCAAGTTAAGAAAAGTTAGGTCAAGAGAAAAGGAAAGGTCTAGGCCCAAAAATTTTGATGTATTTGAATAGCTTACATCAGTATGCATCACCATCCGAAGTTTTATTAAATACTATCTTGAATGATACATGCATCATACATCTTTAAAACAGAGCTAAACACTAAGTTAAGAAAAATGAGGCCAAGATCAAGGGAAAGGTCAAGGTAAAACAATTAATACAGTATGAATACAGAATGAATACAGTAGCTTGAATAGCTTATATCGATATTATTTATATATGATGTTTGATAAAACTCTCTTGAATGGTATCTTTAAAATTAAACTAAACAATTTAAGAAAAGTGGAAAGGTAAAAAAAAAATTGAAGCATTTGAATAGCTTACAACAGTGTGTATCAACATATGAGGTTTGATGAAACTATCTTGAATTTAACATGTATCTTTAAAACTGAGTTAAACACTTACTTAAGAAAATTGAGGTCAAGGTAAAAAATGTTTCTGCATTTGCACTATTCTTATTAATATCTATCAGCATATGAAGTTTAATAATAATACCTTGAATAGTTTCTTGGAAACTTGGCTTTGAACTGAGCTAAATGCAAATCGTGACGAAGGACAGACGGACGACGGACATGACGAACATTATAAGCCCCAGCCATATTCATGGCGGGGCATGAAAATGTAACTTAATTCATATATCTACATTCACACCTAAATATAATATAAACTACGCTTTATGCCAAAATTATAGTTACCTCATACAAACTTTAGTATTTACCCCCTTAAAAAATAAAGGCATGTGTGACACATTCTCAAGAGATAGATAATTTATCAACTCCATAGGGTGTATTCCCTGAACGCCTACTCCATAGGTATTTACCCCATTTGCGTAAGTGACACTGACTATTCGTGCAAGAGTAAATTGTGAATGAGCCATTTTATCTGTAGACACAGATGTTTGCATGATCAGGAACATTGTAGCCTCTGATTGCACCTTTCTTGGAGATCGAAAAATATGAAAATACATTTTGATCTTCGTGAAAGTACATCCATTTATATTTTTCTTACATTTAACTTTAACCATTCAAATTTTTGAAAATAAAAAAGTGTAGATTATCATATTTTGTCCAAGCTTCTATTGTTCAAAAACAAACTTGAATCTTTGACAATGATCTGCCCAACAAAATGCAATACATGTATATGATAAGTGTCTTAAATGGCCCCTTTGAAATGAATATCTTAATTTTACTTTTTTTATAGTTTTAGTTTGCACGGTTATACGTGTGACCTTTATTGGTAATTTTCAATTTGATCAAAATGCCATAAATTTAAAAATACAGTTTTAGTTTGCACGGTTATACGTGTGACCTTCATTGGTAATTTTCAATTTGATCAAAATGCCATAAATTTGAGCTTGGTTGTAAGGTTATCATTAGCATCTTTATCAAGTAAATATCCAAATATGAAACAGAAGTGACAATCTCAATCTCTTGGAGTTTCTCCTTCACTACTGTAAATATCTTAGTGAGGAGTAAAGAAAGAGGCTTGGTTGAACATTTACTGGGACCCGCTATTAATCTTTGTTTGTAGGGATCCTTATGAAGTTGAATCCAAATATATACATGTATATGGTAGTTCAAAATTATTTTGGCTCTTTGGGATATTAAACATTCAAAACTGACGTAGGGTTTGGAAAAATTTCCTCCGTAGAAAGAGAATTATGAGTATAAGTTGGATTACATTACTACTTGTAGAATTAAAGCAAAATTCTTCCAAAATACAATTTATATAATGAGCCTTAAAAACTGGAGGATCGTGGAATGCATGTACATGTAAGGCTTTATATTGTCGGCAGGGAACAAACAATTTCGGTAAGACTTTTGTCACCACATTTCAGCCCTCAAGATCATGAGTGGAAGATGATACATCAAAAGGTGAAACAACTTTTCTAGCCGCAGAATCCGGCCGAACCTCTCTTCCAGGACCAGAACAGCTTTGATAGCAACGGTAAAGGAGTATATACACTAGATCAAATTGCTAACACACCACTTGTTAATTCTTATTTGTGAATTGAACATTTGCCGGATTGGCAGTAGTATATACAATATGCCATTATATATTTCCAAAACAGTGGGATTGACAAATGTCTTGGTATCATAAAAAGACCCTTGAATGACCTCCTTGTCCGCAACAAATTTTTAGCTTACACTGCGCACCAATTTTGCCCAGATATGAAATCTTGATCACTAAAGGTAGTCTGTGAGGTTGCCACAGGAAGGGCCTCCAGTTATAAATCAAATAACAATAAGTAAATGACTCTCGATCATATCGCCTAGTAATCATCCGGTGCCTTAATGTCCGTGCCATATCCACTCAACCTCCGGTTGACCTAGTTTTTTTGGAACAATTTCTACTTAATATATGCTGCTATTTCAATGCCGTAGCTATCCGTGGTAGACATTTTTAATTTTATTAATCTAATTGCAACAATATTTCAAGAGTGGAATTTATAAGCTTTTTATTGTCCCCCGCTTTCGCGAAAGCGAGGGGACTTTAAATCTCATTTGTCTGTCTGTCTAGCTGTCTGTCTGATCGTCCGTCACAAAAACATTAACCGGGATACAGTGGTTATGGTAGTCTGCTGTCAGGATCTGACTCTGGCTGTCTGTTGAGATACCACAGGGTTCCAGCCTGATTGACCACCACGTACATCCGCCACACAGATATCCAGGTTTCTGTTCTCACTGATGTACTTGTTGCTGTGATTTCCTGAATACAGAGATTTAACCCTCTTCGTCAAACTGGATTGTTTATTTCTCTGTGGGGCCTGAGTAAATGACAACTTTGCATTATGTTCCATCATCACTGAACATGGTAACCAAGAGATCATCAGAGGAAGTGACGAAGAGTTGTGTAGGTACCCAGCCCTGTATTCTGATTACTTCCTCTGTCTGTCCATTCTTTGCTTTATTAATGCTCCTTGTTTTCCCATCAGCGTACAGCAGATTGTTATCACCTGTCACTGCTATATCACTTGGATTTTGTTTTGATTGTCTTGATAGGTGAGCCTTGAACGTTAAAGCATTTCAAATCATTGACACCATATCCACTTGTCCAGAATTTTTCTCCATTTAGAATGGCAACACTTAGGAGTTCTTCAAATCCAATATATAAGTTCTGGTTCTTTTAGCACTTCTTTAATTTGTGTGTTTGGTTTCTTTAGTGTATAGTCATTTTGTTCATGTTTGGTAGATAATAGTGTTAAAGATGCAAACATTTGTATGAAGATGTCCTGTATTTTTTGACTTTGGATTGAATACAGCAGCAATACCCTAACTTTAGGAGGAAGTTTGCTTAATCATTTGACGAAATGTTTTGACCCCATAGTTGCATTGATAATAACATGACGTCACAGATTCGATTCCTTGAAAGCTCCACCCACTGAACACTTTGATTTGTTAAAATTACTTATAAATATTCATGATGGATTGGTCCCGGGGAGTATCTCTGATTTTTCAAAGAAGTAGTCTTTAGATGAGAGAAATAGTCTCTTCTCGGGGAAATAGACAGGTTTATGGTATTAATTTTATATAGAGTAATTACAGTAGAACTAGTATAATAATATGTTATAAAATGCAGTGTAACTTACCATAAATTGTAGAGGGTTGATATTTGGACATACAGGTAAGAAGTCTCCATTCTTTATGTACTGCAAAGGTCAAGGTCATATCAAGAGGTCAAAGGTCAAATATTGTGACATCATCTACTGAATCTTTTAGTATTTTGCATTGATTTTTTTTAATCGCCGAAATATCTGAAACCAAGGATTCAATTTTCTTTATTTTTCACATTTTATCCTAGGGTCCAGATATACCTCATGAAGAACAAACCCAATCATTTTTCCACAACAAAGTACTTATACATGTACACGGACAATATTTTAGCCTTCGTTACTAAACTTCCTTTAAAAAATCTTTAAAAATATCTGATTTTCCTTTATTCTTTAAATATGCATATTAATTTCTTGATTTTTAAAAGATATATTGTAACTGGCTTCTTCTAAATGAAAAAAATACTTGGGTTTGAATTATCTTCATAATTAGATATAACTTATAAATATATATTTTTCAAAGGTGACTTCACAACAGATCTAAACTTCCCGTCAGGAACTTCAGTTTATCAATAAGGTTTTTGATCTTTGTTTTCCATGTAAGGATTGTTGTAATAAACTATTAAATCAATTTAATAATTTATTTTTATATATCATCTATGTAATGACGTACTTTTATTGTGTAAGATATTATGTGCCTGTTTCAGATTAAGCGACTTTAAATTGCCCATATAAAACAAATACAGAAGGTTCGAGAGCTTGCACGGGTACCTATAGCCGGTTATTTTGGCCGGGACATAAATTTGACCTATTTTGGCGATTTATAAAAATTCACCACAATAAAAACCGCTAAATTTTTTTAGTCTACACGCCTAGGATGTGGATACAATGAATATAATGGTCTGCTGTGATGATCTTACTCTGGCTGTCTATTGTAATCCCAATTATAAAATTCTCAAGAGTATATTTTTTTCCTTCTGATGAAATCCAAATATCCAAAATAATGTCAATAGTATGGATAAATCTATATTTATAAGCGTTTGTTGACTTATTTACCGCTGAACTGCGGTAACTATATTCATCATTAAAAAATGGGGGAAGTTTTCAAATGCAAGGCGTGTATAAAAATACCTGTGATCTGAAGGAGCCATGGGAATATGTGTGAATAAAGATAATTTGTTTATTGCTGATTGGAGTGAAAATCTGTTAAAAAATAACATCTGAAATAGACATATGTATTATATTAAGGTTTATAATGTGAACAAACATTTCAGGGTACTCATTTACTTGCTATACATTTTTGAAACATAAAGAGCATGAGCCACTTTGGGCCTTATTTGGTCCTGAGAATTTCTGAAAAATCAAAACCGCTCAGTTAAGTTTGGAAATGCAGTAATTATTTCTTTTAGGAATAAGGTACAAAAAAAGACAACCTCCTTGTGACTGAAACACAGAGGAAATGTTATGATAAATACCCTGGTACATACACATAGCTGTAACATATGACATTTCCTGAGACTTCTGTCAATTTTGTCTTTCACAATGATCTGTCCAATAAATCCAAAATTGTCAAAATGGTTCTATGGTTCTGGTAAAGAAAAACTCAAAAAAGATTACCCACACACTACAAAATCAGAAATTGATTAGATTATGGGACAGAACTATAAAGCAAGGCACAAAAACATGAACTGTATCATATGACCTCGGGGTCATATGCATATATCGAGTCCCTTAGAAATACGGACAAAACTCACGTACTAAAATGTTTCCCCTGTTGTAACACCCTCTTCCAGTCATTACTTTATGTCTTAGAAATTATTTTAAAAAGAGAGAGTTGCAGTTCTTTTGTTATTTTTCTTAAATGTGTAGCAGATTCAAAGAAGATTTTTTAATTATGTTGAAGAAACTCGTATTATTATTTTTTTCAAATGCAACAATATATAAAGCACTACGAGAAAAAATATTTAGAAGCTGCGTATTGACTTCCAATTTGCCATTAAATGATGTGGGGGGCAAAAACGACTCTTCTCATACACTTAACAAAATTGCTAACTCACCACCTAAGATAATTAATATTTTACTTTTAAAAACCTGTAGATGTATATGATGTATTTGAATTACAAATATGTTACTTAAATTAAAAAATACATATTGATGTCAAACCTTATGAATAATAACAATGTTAACTGAAGTGTGACCAATTCATAGAAAAGATTAAAATCATGTCAAATCCATTTCAAAGAAAAAAAAATAAATTTTTTCTTTGTATTTGTGTTCTTTACATTTGTACTAATTACAAACTCAGAAAAAAAGTCACACCGTATGCGACATTTGACGCTAGAAGAACGTACTAAAGCAGACAGTATGGTATCTGCAAGGGGTTCCTTTCGAGAACTCTGTTAAAAATGAAAACAACAAGCAAATTCAAAGAATTGTGAACTCCCGCTTTCGGTGTCTTTGTGGGTTAGATGTTATTATTATTTTTTGACATATTATGTCTTATATGAACACCCTATCATATGTCATTTATTTAGAAATTATCATTGAATTTGAATTTTTAAAATAAGGTCAATCGTGAAGGTCAAGATCAAGGGGTAAGAAATCATAGCATGCTCGGAATTATATCTTGTCAGAGGTAATGCACATGTCAAATATGAAAGCCCTATCTCTTCTCAATATAAGGAACAAGATGTGTTTGTGAAACACTGATTACCCCGTATGGCAAAACAATGAAGATAAAACTTTTCTAAAATGCAAATTAAATATATTATTAATCAAAGTAGAGTTTTTTCTCGCACGAAATACGATTGTGAGATACAAAATCCCTAGCAACACCTGTTCAAAAGTTATAGGCGAGGATAAATATTTGAAAGATAGGTCAAACTCCAAGGTGAAAGGGTATGAGTTGTTGGTTTCTTAAGAAAGGTCTTGTCACAAGTAATACATAATATGTGAACGATGAAAACCCCAACTCTAAACGGTCAAAAGTTATGGCCAAGGTTAAAGTTTTTTTTAAATTAGGTCAACTCCAATTTCAAGGTCAAAGGGTCAAAGTTCATGGTATCCAATGAAAGGTCAATTCACAAGGATTACATATGTGAGGTATAAAAGCCCTTGCCCTTACCATTCAAAGGTTATCGTCAAGGTTTAAACTTTTTAAATAAGTTCGTAAATCTCCAAAGTCAAAAGGATAAATTTGCTGGTATCCAGTGAAAGGTCTTGCTACAAAGAATACATATGTGAAATTTGAAAGTCGTTGTATCTACCATTCAAAAGTTGTGGGCAAGGTCAAAGGTTTTGAAAAGAAGGTAAAACTCCAATGTCAAAGGGTCAAAGCTCTTGATATCCAATGTATAGTCTTCTCACAAGGATTACATATGTGAAGTATGAAAGCCTCAGCCTTTACCGTTCCAAAGTTGTGGGCAAGTTTAAAGTTTTTTTCATAAGTACGTAAATCTCAGAGGTCAAGGTCAAAAGGTCAAAATTGTTAGTATCAAATAAAAGGTTTTTCCACAAAGAATACATATGTGAAATATGAAAGTCCTAGCATCTACCGTTCAAAAGTTGTGACCAAGGTTAATGTTTTTAAAAAGAAGTTAAAACTCCAAGGTCAAAGTCAAAAGGTCTAAATTCGTGTTATCCAATAAAAGGTCTTTTCACAAGGATGACAAATGTGAAGCATGAAAGCGCTAGCCCTTACCTATCAAAACTTTAGGTTAAAGTTTTTTTTCATAAATACATAAACCTTCAAGGTCAAAAGGTCAAAATTGTTGATATGCTAGAAAGGTGCTGCCACAAAGAATTTATATGTGGAATATAAAAGTCCTAGTATTAACCGTTCAAAAGTTATGGCAAAAGTAAAAAAAATAAAAATTTTGTGTAAAAGTGGGTCAAACTCCAAGGTCAAGGTCAGAAGCTCTTCTGTTTTAAGGTTTGTAACTTTGAAAATTTGAAATTTTCGATGGAAGTTTCGTAGACATTTTTGATATTTTACTTCTGATCTACACCAATTCTAGAATTTGCTATACCACAGTACGTCTGAAGGTTCTCCCTTCACAGCAGTTAATATTTTTTAAGAGTAAAGATAGTTGCTTGGTAGAAACATTGGGTGTTGGTTTACATAGTTGTGCAATCCGTTAGGCCTATACAAAAATAAAAATGATTTAATTTCCTTGGCATTTAAAACCAAACTCTTTAGGACGGAAGTTAGAAGGACATATCGTCGCTTTATTTATACATATACTGTTCTAAGTTCCAAAACGGTAAAAAATGAGTTATCCATATCGATGAAATCGGTTCGCTGAGATATATCTACCTGTGAAATCGTTTTGTTCCTATGAACAAAAATAAAGATTTTAACAGTAATTGTTTATTATATTTCCACCTGATACTAATCTTTAAGCATCAGAGTGGTCTATCTCCACAATGTCCAATCATAATAATCAAGAAACATTTCATGAGTTTAAGTAATTTGAAAAAATATATCAAAAATGTCATCTACCAATAAATAAATCCACAGTTCTGTGTTATATCTCTTATGTTTTATTATGAGGTTGATTTTAATCCATATCTGAATCTTTTTGGTAGAACACTGAGCATGCCTTAACATGAGGTGCAAACTAAAAGACTTCTCTCAGGAGACGTTCTTTTTTAAAGTAGTCCGTTTTTGAACAAAATCTGTGCCTTAAGATTGTTCAAGTACTTCGTGGCAATTACTTTAAAGTGTACCCATGCCAGTGCTAGATGTATCGGAAGAATTCATAAAAGGTAAGGGTGCTGATTTTTTTAAAGCAAGGTTTACTTTAGAAACTCTATCTAAATATGCGTGCGGAGTAAAACTGGGAACTCTTAGGAAAATTCAGTATGTGCAAACACCAGAATGATACACTTGGTACCACTGAGGCAATTAGATCTGCTGAAAATGCAGTACTTTCAGACAGATGGTCCAGCAGTCTTTCCCATGACTTCAAGTTGTGGCGTCTCGATATGAATGAAAAATTCTCAAAAAGGGACTTACGGCACACAAAGAGACAATATCCAGAAACCTGTAGGCATATTTTTATCATTCGAGTCTGAAAACAAATATCTTTTTATGCGCCTTTTAAAATCAAAAAATTAAATTAATTGTTCATTTATACCTAGGTATATAGGATTCATTGATAGTTACTCGGTTGAAACGAGAGAAATTTGTTTAAAAAAAACTTGTATTCGGTTATTCGAAAGAAAAAGTTTCCATAAAACTGATTTTTGGCCCATGTTTTAGGGAGAAAAAGAAACCGAGTTGCCTACAGTTTTAAACAATTATTCATAAATTGTAATATTTCTAATTTTGTAATTTGTATTTTTATCTCATGAAATAGAATTGGATTAAATAGTATGGGCCCTCAACCTTTTTAAAATTGAGTGTATGGGAAATTTTTGGCAGGTTATGCTGTTTAACCTTCTAGTACACTACGTCTTGCACTGAGTATCAAAACCATACTTTGATAAATAATTACTTATGTGTACAGAAACATATACTGGAATACGGTTGTGGTACCCAATTCATCATGCACAAAAATACTAATAATTTTGCTAATTTTGCAATAATTTTGAGTTGTGCTGAATTTATACAAAAATTGAAAGTAATTGCATCATGATGGTATTTAAACAGAGTAATTAAATAAGTGCACTATGTTCAATTATCGTACAAACTAGACAGATGCATGTTGAATATGGAATGCTCAAATATGTATAGCGCTAAATGATGATATGCAAAAAAAAAATCCAGGTTGCATTATAACTAAACAAACATTCTAAAATATTTCTCCTGTTGTGAACCCCTCTTCCAATCATTAATATACGAGGGGCATTTCAAAAGGCCTGGCAACTGGTATATAAAATTTAAACTACCTTACGGATTAAAATGACTCTGATACCACTGTAAAGC
Organism: Saccostrea glomerata; assembly: GCA_003671525.1. NCBI lineage: Eukaryota > Metazoa > Mollusca > Bivalvia > Ostreida > Ostreidae > Saccostrea > Saccostrea glomerata. The sequence goes on from PRKT01000414.1 coordinate 493,000, forward strand.
TTATACAAATATGCATTAGTAGTGACGTCATTTTACATTCAAAATGACGCATAGGTCTGCTAAAATGACGTCACAATTAGGTATACTCTGTATACTGAGCGTAAAAATGACTGATAAGGAGAACAATTTTTTCGTTGAGCAAAGAGCGTATTGCAAAATTCGCTCATTGCTTGGCTTTACGGTAACAGAAATAAAAGCCGATTTAGATATTGTATATAAAGAACATGCTCTTTCATACAGATCAAAAGCAAGATGGGTTGTTCAATTTAAAGAGGGTAGAAAATCAGTTGAAGATGACACCCGTCCGGGGCGTCTAGTTTGTGCATATGGCGAAAAATAAATCGTCGCTGTTCAAAATACGATAGCCAATGATGCTAGATATACAGTTGAGGAAATAGCAGACTTAACTAACATTAATTCGTCAGCAGTTTTTCGTATTTTAAAGGAAAACTTAAAGCTTAGGAAGGTATGTGCTAGATGGGTGCCGCATCTTCTCTCGGAAGAGCAAAAGCGCATCCGGGTAGAAATGGCTTCACAGTTACTAACAATTTATGAAGATTGAGACCAAAGGCGAATAAATGAGATTGTTACTGGTGATGAAACATGGATATATTTTTTTGAACCGGAAACTAAGCTCAATAATAAAGTTTGGATCGGTGAAAATGACACAAGGCCTCAAATTGCAAGCAGAAACCGGTCTGTCCGGAGAGTAATGTACGCCTTATTTTTTGACTCTAGAGGCCCTGTTACTCAAGTTCCGGTTCCAGAACACAGCAGTGTTACTGGTCAATTTTATGCAGAAAATGTGTCTCAGGTTGTAGAACACTATAAAACGGCCCGACCAGCAACCGGTACCAGAGGAATTAAGCTCCTCCATGACAACGCACCTGCCCATAGATCAGAGGTCGTAACCAAATATTTAAAGGAGAATGGCATTGCCGTTTTGCCACATCCACCCTATAGTCCTGACCTTGCTCCATGCGATTTTTGGTTGAATGCCGTCATCAAAGAAGCCCTCCGAGGACGGCGATTTGAAAGTCGTCATGCAGTCGGAAGTGCCGTATTCCAGTGTATGAAGCGTATACAGAAAGAGGACTATAGGGCGGCATTTTCCACGTGGATTTCAAGGCTGAAAAAGTGTGTCCAGGTCAAAGGAGACTATTTTGAGGAATTGGTATAATTTAATTTATGATAATGACGTTCTTTAATTTACCGCACACCAGTTGCCAGGACTTTTGAAATGCCCCTCGTATGTCTTAAAATTATTTTAAAACTCTCGAACAAGAAAACCTTTTCCTTTCAATAGATAAATTTAAAACTTCAAAACAAAAAAGTTAATATGAAACTGAAATGCTTAAAAAATATAATTTAAAATAAGATTGAAATGTTGAACATTTTGTTGAAATATAAATTACATGGATCAGTAAAATTTACTCAAGAAAGATAACTAACTACATGTACCCTATATTTTAACCTTCAAGTCAGGTGATAGCAAGTTCCGTCATATCATTTTTTTTACTCTTATTTGGATATAACGTTACATAAATTGATGTTGTTTATCATTATGTAATGTTACACATTTAATTGAAATTATTTCATTTAACAAAACGTAAGTATTTGCATAATTTACAATGCATAACATGCCTATAAAATTATCTAGGTGGTACATATGAGTTATTTATAGATACACTGTGAAGGTAGGTGTAGAGTCTAACACCCTTGGGTAGAAATAAAACTTTTAAATAAAAATAGGTATATCAGCAATTATAGGTAACAATTTTCATATAATACTTTTATTTGTAAGAATATGGAATATAAATAATGAGTAGATATTTTATCATGTTTTTTTGTTTTCGCCTATAGATAAGGATATGGAGATAACGAACAGTATTCAATCTCAAAGTCCATTAAACAATACAAAATAGGAGCAGAGCAAACACGGACCTCCGATATCATTTATAATAAATGACATATCATTTTAATTTTAGATTTGGACATGGATCCCAGAAGAAGTGCCCAGGATGTGATCAGATGTGACCTTTGTGAGACAGCTATAGTACAGATGTACTGTGATTTCTGTCATGTCAACCTCTGTAAACCTTGCATTGGAGAACACATTGCTAATGAATATGACAATCATATAATTGTCCCGTTCCAACAAAGAAATTCTACCTTGATTTATTCCAAGTGCACAAGACACAAAACAAAAATATGCAAATTTCAATGTAAAGAATGCAACACATCTGTGTGTTCTTTGTGTACCATATCTGATGAACATAAAGGGCATACATTTTCAACACTTTCAGACATTTTTTATTCAAAGAAAGAAGTCATACGGAAAGACACTGAAAAGTTTAAAAGCATATTATCTCCAACCTTCGAAGAAATAGCAACTGAAATAGAAGCTCGGATCGCTAACTTGGATGGAGAATATGAAAAACTTACAACAGCAGTAACAAAACATGGAGAGGAATGGCACAGAGACATTGACAAAATTGTCAATAAAATGAAAACAGAAATGGAAGAGATAAAAATAGAGCATTTGAGCATTCTGAAGAAACATTTTGATGAAATTAAACAGATTATATATCAAATTGAGCAAACTTTGCTTCACTTAGATAAAATAGACGAATCAAATGAAGTGCCTATGACTATGGAATACAGTTCTAAAATCGAAGATTTGAGCCGACTTCCTCCCAAAGTTGAAGTTACACTGCCAACATTCAGTCCAAAGTCAAAAGATACAGAATGTCTTTATACATTGTTTGGATCTTTAACAGAATTAACAACCAAAACAGAGGAAAATGGCTACAAACTGAAGAAACTAGAGACACCAACCAAAGAACTGCTGAAAGAACCAGAACTTATAACTACTATTATAATAGATACTGGGTATCAGAACCTCTGCAGTGTAGCCTGTCTCAGTGAAGAGGAAATCTTGACAAGTGGAATAGACACTGATATGAAATGCTTTAACATTCATGGCTCACATAAGAAGACAATCAGAATAAAATCAGGGGAATGGCAGAGTGACATAGCAGTGACAGGTGATGGAGATCTTGTGTACTCTAAATGGAAAACAAGGACTGTGAATAAAGTGAGAAATGGACGGACGGAATTGATCAGATTACAAGGCTGGAGACCTTTACAACTCTGTGTCACCTCTTCTGATGATCTTCTTGTTACCATGCACAGTGATGATAAAACAAAATCCAAAGTTGCCCGTTACTCAAGCTCCACAGAGAAACAAGCAATCCAGTTTGATGATGAGGGTAAACCTCTGTATTCAGAAAATCACTACACTAAGTACATCAGTGAGAACAGAAATCTGGATATCTGTGTGGCTGACTATAAAGCTGGTGCTGTAGTGGTGGTCAATCAGGCTGGAAAACTCCGATTTAGATACACTGGTCATTTTTCTATTACGAAGAACAAGCCTTTTAAGCCATATGGCATCACAACAGACAGCCAGAGTCAGATCCTGACATCAGACCTAGATAACGACAATATCCACATCTTAGACCAGGATGGACAGTTCCTCAGTTATATAGATAACTGTGACCTAAATTGTCCATGCGGATTATGTTGGGACAAAAATAACAACCTGTTTGTTGCAGAGTGGAGAGGAAAAATTAAGAAAATTAAATATCTTGCAATTGGTTAGATTTCGAATAATGCAGCATCTAGGTATATGTTGTGTACAAATATATATATTTTTTTGCTTCGATGGAATATTTTTATTCATACATGTTCATTATAAAAAAAATAAAAGGCACTTCATACTTTTGAAAACATGTACCATATAAACATGTACCATATATTTCAAAACCGGTATATATACTAAAGAATGCTTGGGAAACCTTTGTAATCATGTTGAAAAAGGATTACTTTATGCTATGTTTGGAAGAAAGTTATGTCTTAATATGAATCATATACGAAAAGACAGTTTGTTTGAGACTGAATCACAGATGAAAGGTTAAGATTGGATATCTAATGTGACATGACACTTCCTGCGAATTATGTTTCTTAAATTTTCGCTTTTTTTTGAAAGCTGTGTTCTCTGGTTCCGTCAAAGAAAAAGGTGAGGTGTTATTGACTATATACCGGTACTACAAAATCGGAAAAAAGAGTTTGTGGGACATAGTAAAGATTGATTTTGCCTAAAACAAAGCAAGTAATCATAAAGTGGATCATGAAAAGCTAGGTTAAACAAACTTTAAACATACTAGAACTTGAAATTAATGTACATCATCCTTTACTTCTTTTCCTCCAAATGAGACATTGTCATGGGTACCAGTTTTCTTCCGGTTCAATAAATTTTGACTTGTCAAGTTTTACCCAGTTGTCCATTGTGGTTGAATACAAAAAAAGAATACTTTTATACATCCAAAATGTTGAAAGAATACTTTAAGAATGGACAATTCTCTTTACAGCATGAAAAGTACTTCGGTATCAACGAAAAACTACACATGTATACATGTACAAGTATAGATGTACCTAGAAATCTGTATAATTTATCTGTTCATGACATAATATTTATTCAATTCTGAAAATGAACACAATTTAAAGCAAGCAACTTATTTTAACTTAATATTTACCTGCGGAAAAAATGACATCGGTTTTTCAAGTAGTGTGACATCTAGCAACAAGATGAGTTTGTGAAACACTGATGCCCCCGTATGGCAACATTGTGAAGATTGAACTTTTCTTAGATGCAAAATTAACATATTGGTACCCAAAGTAGGGTCTCCTAACTGGAAATACAATTGTAAAACATGAAAGCCCTATCACCACCTGTTTCCAAGTTATGATAGGCGAAAACAAAAAAACATGATAAAATATCTACTCATTATTTATATTCCATATTCTTACAAATAAAAGTATTATATGAAAATTGTTACCTATAATTGCTGATATACCTATTTTTATTTAAAAGTTTTATTTCTACCCAAGGGTGTTAGACTCTACACCTACCTTCACAGTGTATCTATAAATAACTCATATGTACCACCTAGATAATTTTATAGGCATGTTATGCATTGTAAATTATGCAAATACTTACGTTTTGTTAAATGAAATAATTTCAATTAAATGTGTAACATTACATAATGATAAACAACATCAATTTATGTAACGTTATATCCAAATAAGAGTAAAAAAAATGATATGACGGAACTTGCTATCACCTGACTTGAAGGTTAAAATATAGGGTACATGTAGTTAGTTATCTTTCTTGAGTAAATTTTACTGATCACTTGTTAATTTATATTTCAACAAAATGTTCAACATTTCAATCTTATTTTAAATTATATTTTTTAAGCATTTCAGTTTCATATTAACTTTTTTGTTTTGAAGTTTTAAATTTATCTATTGAAAGGAAAAGGTTTTCTTGTTCGAGAGTTTTAAAATAATTTTAAGACATACGAGGGGCATTTCAAAAGTCCTGGCAACTGGTGTGCGGTAAATTAAAGAACGTCATTATCATAAATTAAATTATACCAATTCCTCAAAATAGTCTCCTTTGACCTGGACACACTTTTTCAGCCTTGAAATCCACGTGGAAAATGCCGCCCTATAGTCCTCTTTCTGTATACGCTTCATACACTGGAATACGGCACTTCCGACTGCATGACGACTTTCAAATCGCCGTCCTCGGAGGGCTTCTTTGATGACGGCATTCAACCAAAAATCGCATGGAGCAAGGTCAGGACTATAGGGTGGATGTGGCAAAACGGCAATGCCATTCTCCTTTAAATATTTGGTTACGACCTCTGATCTATGGGCAGGTGCGTTGTCATGGAGGAGCTTAATTCCTCTGGTACCGGTTGCTGGTCGGGCCGTTTTATAGTGTTCTACAACCTGAGACACATTTTCTGCATAAAATTGACCAGTAACACTGCTGTGTTCTGGAACCGGAACTTGAGTAACAGGGCCTCTAGAGTCAAAAGAACTCTGTGTCACTTCCTCTGGTGATCTCCTGGTTACCATGTACAGTGATGATGAGACACAATCCAAAGTTGTCCGTTACTCGGGCTCCACAGAGAACCAAACAATTCAGTTTGATGAGATGGGCAAACCTCTCTACTCAGGAAATAGCAACATTAAGTTCATCAGTGAGAACAGGGACCTGGATATCTGTGTAGCTGACTATATAGCCTGTGCTGTTTTAGTGGTCAACCAGGCTGGAAAACTCCGATTTAGATACACTGGTCATCCTTCTGCTACAAAGAACAAACCATTTAAACCCCTTGGTATCACAACAGACAGCCAGAGTCAGATCCTGACAGCAGACTACAATAACCACTGTATCCACATCCTAGACAGGGACGGACAGTTCCTCCGTTATATAGATAACTGTAACCTGAAGGATCCATTTGGTTTATGTGTGGACAAAAAAGACAATTTGTTTGTGGCTGAGTACAAAGGAAATGTTAAAAAGATAAAATATGTTCTGTAAAGTGACACCACATGAAAAAAATGATAGCCAAGGAATTTCTTTAAATGTTTATTTGAATTATCCTTGACAAATCAATATAAAACCTTTTTATTATAGTGTGTTAGTTTTAGTTTCATTTCAATTTAGAGAATTTAAAAAGTTAAAATTAATTATAATTGTCAAGAGCATTGTGGTTTACTAACACTTAAATAAATACTGGTATGAGTTTGTCTGTTTTTACCAATGTTTAGCATTAAGAAAGCACTAAACACAAAGAAAAAAAGGTTTTTTTTACTTGAAGAAAAATATACTAGTATAATATCAAGGTTTGAATATTAAGACTATTTAGTTCATTTGCAACATAAGGTACCTATATTGGGTGAAAACAAGAGGCCCAGGGGCCACATCACTCACCTGAGTATTGTGGCAGGGAAGTGAGCGTGGCCCTTCATTTGAACAAACTTAAATTTCCTTCACCTAAGGATACTTTGTGGCCAGTTTGGTTGAAATCGGCCCATGCAGTGATTAGTTTTTGAGAAGATGATAATGTGAAAAGTTAATGACAATAACGACGACAGACAGCGGACAAATTTTTATCAGAGCCGATTGCTCGAGTGAGCTTACAATGGAAATAATGAATTCATTTACTTATTCTTGGTGTAATACTGTTCGCATTGTTGTC